>WTSP01001431.1:0-44721 GCA_025331215.1 Actenoides lindsayi | reverse complement strand
CTCATTCTAGAGATCATATCTCAGCACATGGAAGAAAAGAAGGTTATCAAGAGTAGCCAGCATGGATTTACTAAAGGTAAGTCATGTCTGACTAATCTGATAGCCTTCTGTGATGATGTGACTGAATAGGTAGGTGCAGGGAGAGCAGTGGATGCTGTCTATCTTGACTTCAGCAAGGCTTCTGACACAGTCTCCCGTAACATCCTTGTGGATAAGCTCAGGAAGTGTGGGTTAGAAGAGCAGACAGTGAGATGAATTGAGAACTGGCTGAACAATAGAGCTCAGAGGGTTGTGATCCGTGGTGCAGAGTCCAGCTGCCAACCTGTAATTAATGGTCTTCCCCAGGGGACAGTTCTGGGCCCAGTCTTGTTCAGCATCTTCACTGATGACCCAGATGAAGCGATAGTGTACCCTCAGTAAGTTTGCTGATGACACTAGACTGGGAGGAGTGGCTGATACACCAGAAAGCTGTGCTGCCATCCACAAGATCTGGACAGACTGGAGAGCTGGGCAAAGGCAAGCCTAATGAAGTTCAACAAGGATAAGTGTAGAGTCCTACACCTGGGGAAGAACACCATGTACCAGTACAGGTTAGGGGTAGACCTGCTGGAAAGCAGCCCCATGGAGAGGAACCTTGGCGTCCTGGTGGACGATGTTATCCATGGGACTGCAATGTGTCCTTGTGGCCAGGAAGGCCAGTGGTATCCTGGGGTGAATAAAAAAGAGTGCCCTGTCCAGCAGGTTGAGGGAGGTTCTCCCCCTCTCCTCTGCCCTAGTGAGACCACATCTGGAGTATTGTGTCCAGTTCTGGTCTCCCCAGTTCAAGAGGGTTAGGGAAATACTAGAGAGAGTCCAGTGGATAGCTACAAAGATGATGAAGGGACTGGAACATCTCTCTTATTAGGAAAGGCTGAGAGACCTGGGGCTCTTTAGCCTGGAGAAGACTGAGAGGGGATCTTATTAACATTTACAAATATCTGAAGAGTGGGTGTCAAGTAGAAGGGGCCAGTCTCTTTTCAGTAGTGCCCTGTGATAGGATGAGAGGTAATGGTAGCAAGGTGAAACACAGGACGTTCCACCTCAACATGAGGAAAAACTTCTTCACTGTGAGGGTGATGGAGCACTGGAACAGGCTGCCCAGAGAGGCTGTGAAGTCTCCTTCTCTAGAGACTTTCAGGATATGCATGGATCTGTTCCTGTGTGGCATGCCCTAGATGTTCCTGGGCTGTTAGGGGGATTGGACTCAGTGATCTCCAGAGGTCTCCTCCAACCCCTACTATTCTATGATTGTTGTTCCTTACCATTCCTCATTTAGTATGGACTTCTTGTATTTTTTGTCACTGCTTTTTTTGGCAACTTTTATGTTGCTCATTTTCATCCATTTTTTCCTTCTACAGGCTTTCAAACATAAGTTTTTCTCAGCCTTTTTAAATAGGGGAAAATGGACAATACTGAGGAGGAAACAAAGGTTCTGTGTGTTGGATCACACCATTCCTATACTCTGTTAAGTCTTAAGACCTTTTCCTTTCTTTTTCCCATCTGTTACTGCCTTGTGTGTTAAGGTTGGATTTGCTTGTAAAACAGTGGCTATGTTTAACATTTCTATCCTTTTGTAGTACTGTCCTGGTTCTCCTTTAGATCTGGTGCTTGTGTTCTCTTACCTCTCATTATAGCTTTGATATATTCAAGAATATTCTTCTATTTCAGTGGAATTTTTTCTAGTAAGAGTGAAGTTAAGCATGAATATTGCTTTTTATGGGACATAATGATGACTATTATCTGGTAGTATGTGAAGCAGAGTAGTTCAGTGCCAGGAGCTCAAGAAATAATTTTTAGCAAGAGTGTGTTGTGGGATGATTAGATGTCTGTTAAGTGTAATAAAATTGGACCAGACTCCTAGTTTCTGTAGAACTGTTGAGAAGGTTATCTTTAGCCATAGTATGTTTGCTATGCTTTCTGTAGTGTGAGTCGCAGCCAGAAAGCCAACAAAATGCTAAGTGTATCAGGAAAGGCATTAAGATGACAGAAGACATCATATTGTAGCTATGCAAAACTCTGCGTCTTCCTTCTCACGTGCAGTTCAGGTCTCTGCATTTAACAGAGGTGAGTAGCAGAACTAAAAAAAAAAAAAAAAATATTAGAAAAGGGCAATAAATGAATCAAGGGATGGAGCCTTACAAGAAGAGACTAAAAAGACTGGAACTCCTCAGTTGGAAGGGGATGTGATGGAAATTAAAAAAAAAAAGTCATGGAGGCTGTGAGTCTTAGAAATGCAGGATGCAGTTGATTAAAATGGTAGGTTTGGAAAAGATAAAAGAAGCTGGTACTTCACATACTGTGTGGTTCACATACTTGCCATAGGAGTTTGTGGAGGCTACCAATATCATTATGTTCAGAAAAAGGTAGTTATACAGATTCCCAAACAACAGATCCATTGCACATATATGTAATTGTTCATAACTGAATAGTCAGGGATGTACCATCTGATGTCCTTCAACATTCGAACTTCTGGATGTACCAGTTATCCCTTCTGGATGTACCAGTTATCCCTAGACAATACATCTGATTGCCACTGTCAGATGGAGAGTTCTGGGTTTGGTGGACCGTTGGTCTCACTCAGTAAGGAATTTCTATGTTTATTATCCAAAACAGAACAGAAACTATGTTTTACACCTTACTGAAATCTGTTCTATAAAAATGTGGTAGATTATCTAAACTAGATACTGTGCTGCACTGGGCTACAAGCATGTAACGTGCTGGTTTTTTTGGAGGTTGATTGGTTTGTTTTTAAAAAAGAGGGACTAAAGAGATGGAAAATCAGGTATTAGCTGGAAAAGGTATTAGCAAAATAATATAATAACAATATAATAATACAGTAACTGAACTTCTCTCTACAAAAAAGTGTTTCATTTGGTATTCTGTGTTGATTGCTCAGTTTCGATCAGTGGACAATGTGCAAAGCTGTGTGGGGCCCTCTGTTACAGGCACATCTGCGTGATGCTGTCTTGCAATTTGTATTATGTACTTGTTTGGAAAAGCAGAGGAATCTTAGAAGTTAAAAGCCTCATTTAAAGGTGGGTAGCAGTGGACAATCTGTAGAAGTGAGCAGTTAGGCCTGCTTGTCATGTACAAGCTCTCTTTGAAGCCTTGAATGTGGTTACCGTGGCTGACCAGTAGTGGTTCTTAATTTATAAACCTAATGTCAAGTGTTGTACATGTTTAATCCTAAAAAACATATTAGGGTGACAACTCCATGGTACAGATTTCAAGAATTTTAACTTAATAGGTTGTATAAAACATGAAATACCACTTCTATAGTAGTTAAGTATTAAATATTTGCATATATGTTTTTTAATTAACAAGTTAAGTTGCAAACCTGAATTTATACATACTTCATCCTGAGACAGTTTCTGAGTTCTACTGATGAGAAATTAATACAGTTTTCTCCTTCTGTCAATATTTTAAAAGTCTTTTCTATACAAATATTCAATGAATGCAGCTGCATACCTAAGTGACTGGGTAGTAAATGTAGGCTAGTTTGTGTTCCCTCTTAAGTGCACACTTGACAAATCTGACAAAGATATTTAGTGCTGTTTTTTTGGTATGACGTGTGCTAGTGCGCCTTTTAACTTCTGTAGTTGGGACTTCATGTAGTAATAAAAAATGCGTGCCAAGCCTCAATTCTTGTCTTGATTTCTTAAGGCTAGTTTGAAACTGAGCATTCAGCCTTTAAGGTACATAGCATGACTAATCATTGCCTGTTAAACTTAATTACTAATTGTTTAACAGTTCACATTGTACTTCTGACACTGGTGAGAGCATGTTTTTTATTCTTGGATGGATTGCGACAAGTGGTACATTTGACTCTGGCTACTTTAGAAGAAATTTAGATCTCAACTGTAGCTCTGGGAAACCTTGCCAGGTTTCGTGATGTCAGGATTTTACCTTTCCTGCTCAGCTCTTCTGCTCTGGTTTGTCATTTTCAGAAGTGTTTTTTCCTTGTTCATTTCAGTGTACAGTGTAATATCTGACCCAAACTTAGATGCTAGTCTTAGCTCTGAAGTGGCTGAGGTGTCAGCACACATTCCCTTCTGCCAGCTCTGCTTTTGGGATCAGTGACTTCTGACGGAAGCAGAGTCTACAGCTGAGGATAGTAACTTAATCTGCTACAACAAGATTTGCTAGAGCTTGTCTATCAACATATTTAATCTAAGCTCACTGTCCCTTTAGCTCAACCTCTTATGAAGCCTTACTTTTGTCTTTATTAGAAAAAAATAACAGAAGGAGAAATAATTTGCCTTATTTTATGATCTCTTTATAACATATTCCATGTCTAACTTCTGACTTGTACTTTGAGAAACCCATAAACAAGCATATTCTGACCATTACATCATTGCAAGTGTCAAGGATTCCTGTATTGTTACATTAGCATGTTCTAACAGATATATTTCTGAAAAAAATTATTTAGAAGGTAAGATTTGCACTGGCTGGTTCTATGGGCTGGTGTAGAACCATTCAGAAATGCACTGCATCAATTCAATATACACAACTATATGGTGTGCAGAACTGAAAGCAAAATAGAGATACTGGTAAAAAATGGTAAGAGCTGTTACTCAACGTCAAACTGAAATATTGTGTATGGGAGCTATTTGAGTGGGTGTTTAAAGTTTAGAGGAATAAGAAAGCATTTGAAGTATGTTTGTAGGTTTAGCTTAAAGTTCTCTAATAAATACCCCTTGTTTGTATTCAGAATCCAGAACTGGTCTTGAGAGAATATAGGCACATACTTGGAATTATTTGAGTTAGATACTGGCAAGTCTCTTTGATGTCAAATAATAGATTCTGATTTCAATACTTCATTTGTTAGTTTTTGGGTTTGTGTGTTGGTTTTTGGTTTTGTTTTGTTTTTTTCTGGAACTCAATATTTTTAGTCTGTGAATATTGACTAAATACCTGGAAATAGTTACATCTCTTTTTGTAAATGTAGACTTCATCAAGAACGAGAAGGTTTATGAGTGCTGATTCTGTTGGATGTTCTTCTCTAGATAAATCTCTCTAAATAGTTTTTTAAGATAAAATGTCAGGTGGTTCCATGTTGAAAATACATCTCAGATAGATAAGTATCTTCCAACTGATTGGTCAGTTGGAATAGGGCTTGTGAAGCCTTTGGTTCAAGTTCTTAAACTCGTGAAAGTGGTGGATCGAGTTTGACCATCTGTTAAGCTACCTAAATCTTCCAAAATCATGGGATACCTAAACTTTCCTAGTTTTGCTCTATTGTTTCTGCTTTGCAAAAATAGTATTTGTTATTGCAGACACTATAGCCTTGGTAGTGCTGGAACAAAATCCTCTGCTTTCATTGTAGAGATGGTTTGCAGTCTCTGGGGACCAGAGAACTACAACTCCTCTCAAACCCTTTCCTTAAACCATTTTATTTAACAGTGTTTCTAGTAAACAGATATGTCAGAAGGATAAAATGGTTGTTTTCATTTCAAAAGCTGTGAATTTCTGCAACTTCGAAGCAAAGATTGTAGACTTGACTTGAAAAAACAAATGCATTATTGTAAGTATTGAGGTTCCTGGGTGATTATTCTGTTGTTTCCACTGACAATCACTATTGGCTGCTGCATTGATTGTTTTCAAATTTTCAGATGGATTTAAGGTATAGCCTGACCTAAATTGCATTGTAATAATTCAGTTTGAAGTGACAGAACAGAAATAATGGGCAATGGACAATCTAATTCCCAAAATACGTTGCTGTTGCCTAAGTAGCTGGTAGTAAAAGTAATGATAAAATTTAGAAACTCTGTCAAGACTCACAGGAAATCAGGTATACCTGCTTTGATTTGCCTACCACAGTTGGGTTGATTTTGCACTAGCGATTAAACCCAGTGACCAGAGCTGCCAGTTGATTGCTATGGGTAATTAGCATGTGAACAGTGTTGCAGCTCTTGTTCAGGAGATTGGTATTTTTCTAACAATACTTGGAAAAGTGACTGTTGCTTTATATACTGAAGTTCCAAACAAAATGATAAAGTCCCTGTAGTGTTCCTGGCTTGTTCAGAGGGAGTTTCTGGGGTTTTGGGTTCTTTCTGGTTTGTTTGGGGGTTTGTTTTTTTTTGTCTCTACTGAAAAAAATCTCAGTATTAAATGCCTCCTTAGGGCAAGAACCTGTGTTCTGACTGCAAATTTAGAAAGCATCTTGGAACCTTGGGGTTTTTTGTCTGTTTTTTTTCCCTTGCCATCAAAGGGAGTGCATGTAAGGGGTGCTCAGAGGGGTGGTGGCAAAGAAAGTAGTGTGAAGAGCTGCTAATGAAAATCCTCTATCTGTAAGTCATTAGTACAATCATCAGGGGAGCTCCTTTCAAGAAAGGTGCCGGTGCTGTTCACAGTGGAGTTGAAAGTTGTGCCAACCTGTTGGGCTTTTTAGAAAATTAATACTGCTTTGTGTCTTTGCTACCCTCTCGATCTCTATGTGTAGAGGAACTCTAAGCCATGAAGACTTGCTTTAGTATATCTGACAAATGGAAAATACAGGACTGCAGCATCTGATGTTACTTTTTGAACTTTCTTACTATGACAAAATAAAAATATTTCCAAACCTGATTTTACTGTTCTAGAATGTGATGTTTCAATTCTCAGTTAAAGTTCTTTTTGGTTTTTTTCTTTTTTTGTCTCTGTTATGTCCTCTGAACTCCTATGTGGGCTTTGCTACTATGTAAAGTTTCCCAGTTTTTTACTGCTCACTGGAAATGTTGCCAAAGGTTTTTATTACAGTTTTAAAATGTATTTTGTTTCAGCTATTCTACTGAGTGGTACTTTGAAAATTGTGCTAGAAAACGGTTTCTAATTGGCTTGCAGTCATGTCACGTCTGTTGATTATACTCACTCAGTCCTGTGGTAAAAAAAATAAATTACTGGTTGAAGAAAACCAAACCTGTTGAGACATTCTGAGATACCCCTCCCCTAGAGCTAGGGAATGGAGGGAGCCAGCAGCATTGCCCTAACAGTACTACTTAGCTGCTATGGCAGCTCTGTGATGGCTTGACTAAAATGATATCCTTGTATTCAGGTGTATTTTCCAGTTTACGTAGCTATCTGGATCCTTTCGTGCACTGTCCTTAATAAAATCTTGAAGTAAAAGTACTAACTTCTATCAACTGTTTTATTTTTGTTCTGGAGAGGTTTTGGATTCTGTTTGTTCTTTGTGTTCACACCTGAGCACATCGAATTTTGATGTGCACGTTTTGCCTGGTTTTGTTGTTTTGTTCTTTTTTTACATATAAACTGGATCTTCTATACACAATAAGAGTTGGTAACAATTTAGCTTTTAAAGATCTGTAGCTCATCAAAAATTGCAATCATTTTGCTGATGACAAGAAACCACTGTTTTATGTGCGGGTGATCTCACATCACAGCTTTTTGCTGCTGAGAATGGAAGGTATCTTTCTCCTGGGTTTGTTTTCTGCCATTTTATTGCACTAAACTAGCTCATGGAGAGCTCGAATGATGCCAAAGCCCATGTGAAATAAGTAAATAAAAGGGTTTGGAATAAGGTGAGGAATGTCTCCATTTTGCAGAATTGTATCCTAAGCTCAAGTGGGAAAGCTGGTAGGAAGAAGTAGAGGCTGTAACTTGAGATTGTTCTGAAACATGGATATATGTACGTGTTGAGGTACATCTGAGGTATGGGTGGTGTGTACTGTTTCATTCTGAAGCTTTTCAGGTGTGCTGCTCTGGTGCATTGTGACAATTTGCTGCTGTGAAATCTTGAAAAAGTATGTTTAGGAAAACTAGTTTTCCATTTCAGCTGGTCAAGTCTCCTCAATTTGCTAGGCAAGAGAAGGACCAAGTGTTTTCATCCTTTGAGGTGATGAAGCACACATATATAGTAACTAGAGTTCTTGCTGCCTGTGAGATGCTAGAGCTGTGTTGGTTAGGATCCAGATGAAGTTTCTTAACTGAAACTACTACTTCTGTAAACTTGACTGTTCCTTAGGGTGACTGCAGTGAAAATTATGTAAGAGTGTTGTGCTCTTTGTGATGGCTCTGAGGCTTCATAGTGATATTTGGAGTCTTGTCTGCAAAATTTGCTGCTTTTTTCTGTTGCTTACAAGGTAGGTGCACTAAAGTAAATTATTATAATTTCTACTTACATAATTTTTTAATTTTCATCACATTTCTTAGACTGGAATTTGAGAAAACACTCTTTCTTTCCATCCCCATGTCTTACAGAGGAAACTGTTTCTTTCTTCCATTGAACCACAGCTTTCACTCTTTACTGTTACTATTTGGCTGACCTCTTTGATATGAAGATCTTCAGGTGAAGAGAGTTGCAGCTTCCCAAGCAGCATTTAGAAATGCTGATGTTGGCACCGAGCCCCATATCCAGTTAGTGCTCTTGCTGTCTGTTCTGTCATTGTAGCCTTGCCCTTTGACACTGGATTCTGCTTTGTATACAAGCAGGGAATTTAGAGTTGTATTTAACTTTGCTGTTCTTTTGATTATTGCTTGAATGAAAAATTGCTCTGTTTTCTCCATTTACGAGCTTCTCTCCACATCACTTAGTTTTAGACTCTCCCCTTTTTCCTCCCGTGCATTTCATTTCCTTCTCTGGCTTTTCTCAGGGAAAAACAAGATCCTTCCTCACTAGCATTCCTACTGTACGTCGATTCTGGTGGTGGGCTGTAGAACAGCAGTTGAAGTCTTGATACCTGGTTTTGCAGTGCAATGCTGCTGCCAGTTTTGGGGCTAAAGAGAATATTTTAAGCTGTACTTGATGGTGAATGCCAGTATTTCTGGCACATTTTGCTGGGATAACTTTATGATTGTAATGCTGTTCTCCAGAATGCTTCAGTATTATAGTGTGTTACCAGTGCAGGCTTATACATAAAACTGGTTTTAGGTTACTGATTTGTCTCCATCTCTAGAGGAGACCACCTGTCTGTGTGGTCTCTGCAGGAGGGCAGCATCCAGGATCATCATTTTGCTGAAGGATTTACAGAGTAATATTTCCACTCAAAAGTTTGTATTTTTACAGTTACGTAAATCTGAATTGAAGAAATACCTTGTGCCCAGAGTGTTACAGTTCTTTTTATTCCAAGGATTAGTATATTAAAACTGTTAAAGGCTAATTTACTGAGGGCTTTATTCTGTAACCTAAAGTAGAACTGCCAAGTATGTACTTTATGTTCTTAGATAAGTTTAATTACGGGAAGTTTGGCTCTAGGGTCTTGAATTTTATTAATAAGAGTTTATCTTCAGTTGGATGGCATCAGAGTGTCCCTATGAAGCTCAAACTTCTAGGGTCAATACCGTGGTTCTTTTGGAATTAAACTAAACAATGATTAGTGAAGACACAGCTATCTAAAGTGACTACTAATGGCACTATTTAAAGTTTATGTCATTGGGATTATTTTGAGAGACAGTTCTTAATTTCCAGTTCAGAAGTACCTGATGACTGAGTTCTAAATACTAGGACAATGAAGTGTTGTGACATTTTCTTTAAAGAGATTTATCAGCTCCATTGGTGTAATGCATAGAAACATGCTTATATCACTGGTATGTAGAACTTGTACAAACCTAATCTTTAGGTATTTGTTTAAGGGGCTGGGCAAGTGATTGAGTCTTCTAAGTATTGCTCAATAACTTTTTTTAATGCATTCTTAATGTTCAGTGCCCTTTTGTATAATACTTACACAATTTAGTTCACTGAAAGATGAAATGCAAAAGTGTCCTGCATTCAGCTGTTGAAAGTGTTCTTCCTCACCTGAATTGCTGAGATATGACATCAGCACCAGGAGGAAGACTCTGTTGCTATACACAAGTTTCATTAACTTGCATTGATTTGATTTTGATTTATTTTTTATTCACAGTCATAGCAGGTAGAAGTATGTCCAGATCTCTTTTCTACTTTACTATTGAGAAACTTGTTTCAGGTTTTAATAAGAGTAAAAAATACACATGGAAGGTAAAGTGGGACGAAGTAGTGAATTTTAAACTTGTACAGAAAACTAGGAAGGTTGGCTGTTCCTGGATTGTGTGTTCTGTGTTCTATTTCTGTTTCCATTTTCTTTAGTAGGTAATACAAGTTTATGGAACTAGTTCTAGTTATCAGACACTTCACAAGGTTCTAATGATGGGGCAAAATTCACATTAGTGGGGTTTTTTATTTGTTTGGGGTTTGGTTTTGTTTTTTTGTTGTTGGTAGTGGTGTGTTTTGGGGTTTTTTGTTTGTTTGTTTTTTTAAGAGTAATTGTGTACTTAATACAAGCAAATATTAAGTATGTGTTCACTGTTTATCCATTTCACCAGCACAGAGTATACAAGATGTTTGAGATGTTCTTTTTTTTTTTATAAGAAGCAAAAATTTAGCATTCAGCTTTTAACTCTCAGAGAAGTGAAGGCGGCCTTAAAGGTACTACCAAAGAAGGAAAAGGTTGTTTTTACCACTACTGTTTCAGAGTCATCTTCAGCTTGATTAGTGTAAGAATTGAGAGGAAATATTTCCTCAGGCTTAAATGCTGTGTTGAAAATTCATTGCACTAGAAAATTCACTCTGTGATCTTGGGCAAATAGACTCTCCTACTGAATTCCACCTTCCTAGGTGTTGAATCCTTGTTCCTTAGTGTGATTTGGTAGTCCTGTGAAGGGACTTCCGTCACTTATCTTACCAGTGTTTTTCCCTGTCTTGTGTCGTGATGTTTAATACCTTAGTTCAACAGCTCAAGTGATCACATGGTTTACTGGAGAGAATTATTGCACCACTAGGTACAAAATAAGTTTCTCTCTTCACATAGTAGAGTCTTACATTTCTGTGAGATTATCACAATTTTCTAGTGTTTTAATAAAAAGAACATCTGCTTTTAACAAGGCTTCAGGAACTGAACGTACTTTCTTTGATTTAGCATAAGAGTTGAGCTGTGACACAGCTCTGCAGCCGCAGTGCTCATGTTCTTGAATTCAATTTACAGAATTGAGTATGTGCATGTCAGGGTTTTATCTTGTGTAACTGATTGCTAACATTAGGCCCCAGAGTCCACTTACATTTAATAGAGAGAGAGAGAGACACACAGACTGTTTTTATGAAGTACAGAAAGCCTCAAATGTTGTGTCTTTATAGCCTTTGTGAAGCTTTCTCATGCATTTTTATTATGAAGTCTAGCAATGTAGGTTATTTACAAAGCATTTGATTTTTCACATCCCGTAGTGAAACTTTGGTAACATTTCCCATAAAGTTGTCCTCCTCATGGCCTATAGTATGACCAAGGAATCAGTATGAGTTCTTCAGTCATGGCTGGCATTGCTCCTGTAAGCTTAATGGATCTCCATGATAAATATTGGGTAGGTTTGAAATAAGTGATTTGGAATTTTCATCCATTTCCAGATGCTTTTCCCAGATGTGAATTCCATTCTATAGGTATATGTATGCCTGTGATGGTAGTACTTTTATTTCCGTTAGTGCTTGACCAGTCGGTGCACCATTTTTGCCTTCTGCTGCAATGACTCAGAAAATTAAGATTTATCTCTGTTATTGCTGTCCACTGGGGAGGAGGGGAGAGAAAGAAAAGGAAAAGGAAGGAAAGTAAGAAAAGAGAAAGACAGACACTTTTGTTTCAGAGTCATGGATTCTCATCTACTGTGTTTATACTAGTTATAGAAAGATAATAGGATGAGAATACTGCTTGACTATCTTCAAGTAATGAATGTGCAGAGACGTTCAGACTTTACAGTAGGACCGCCTTTAATAATGCTTAAGACATGCATGTTAAATTTACCTTTTCTGTTGGGGAAGAAATATGCTCAAAGATAAATGCAAGTTTTGTGGTCTTTTGCACTCACAGTGTCCCAGGTTAGGCCTTTTAAGAGAAACCAATCGGTTTTTTTTAAACTGTCCTGTTTACACCATCAGGAAGAGATGCAAGTGGTTGTAGGTGTTTGATTGTGGTTTTTGTGGGTGGGTTTGTTGTTTTTTTTTTGTGGGTTTTGCTTGGAGGTTTTTAGGATGAAAAACACTTTCAAAAGCAGTAGCTGTTGATTAGATTTCTTGTTTGTTTGGGTTTTTTTGTTTGGTTGGTTTGCTTTTTGGTTTGTTTTGGGGTTTTTTCAGGGAAAGTGAATGAATTCACAGAATATGGTTCTGAGAGATAAGGTTCCATTGGAGTTGCTGCTCTGCTGCCAGTGTCTGGGGGAGAGAGTTTCTGCATGTTTCTGTCCTCACCTCTTTACCTGTCTGGTCTCAACCACTTGCTCCTACCCTTTGTGCCAGTCCTGTCACCTTTCAGATTATTGTGAGCTGTTTTAGCATGCCGCTTTGACCAAAGCCCACCAAACAAAACTATTTTGTAACATTATACAATCTTGTTGAATTAAAGTGACTCACAGAGAGATTTGACAATCATTAAAGCTACCAGAGAAGGTACTGGCTGTATAACCCAAAAAGAGAGAGGATAAGGAAGCAGTCAAGAGGAAAGAGTTATGAGGCCGCAATCTTTGGCAGCAGCGAACTAGCCCAGCGTAACAGTCCAAGGAATCATGCTGACAGTCAGTCTCTTCTGGTTCTAGTCATAAATTCATGAACTATGGAATCTCTGTTTGCAAGGATCCAAAAGTAGGGCACACTTGAAAACCTAGTCAGCTTTGTTCTGTGACAGCAGTTGGGGAGTTATTTGTGCACAAATGTATGAATTCTGCGATTCCACTGAGAAATTACTGAAACTGTCTGCAAGCTACAACACTGGGAATTCCAAATGGCTGTTTCAGTCTGCAAAGTTTCACGTTCTGGCTTTGCTGCTGGTCTTGGGAGTAAGAAACTTTCTAGCAGATTTCATGGGCACAAATTTACTTGAGCGTAAGTCTTCTCTGCAAACTCCAACTATTGCTGATTATTTCTTTGGGGTGTATTTGCTGTAGCTATCCATTGCATTTATCCTGCTTAAGGATGGTTTCTTTCTTCTGTAGTAGCAAGGGCTTCTGTTGTCTTTGTCTACCAGGACACCTCAGCATAGTGGTAACACTGAATTGGGTACAGTAGAAAAAACTGATGTACAGTGCATGGCTGGGTGTGCCTTCCTTACAGTGTCCTCCAGAAAAAGCATCTACAGACGATGTTAATTAGAAAGAGAAAACCTTAGGGAATTATGCTCATGAAGTGAAAATCATTCGGAAGGAAATGTCTAAAAATTACGCAGCAGTTTTTTAGGGATTTGCTCAGTGGAACAGTCACCACAATCTTAGGTGAGTTTAGGAATTAAAAATTTGTGACATCAGAGACCTGAGTGTCTAAAATAATTTGCGGGTTTGTGTTTTGTTTTGTTTGTTTGTTTGTTTGGGTTTGGGTTTTGTTGTTGTTTGGGGGGTTTTTTTGTTGGTTTTTGGGGTTTTTTTTTTTGTTTCTTTTGTTTATTTCTGGGGTTTTGTTTGTTTGGGGTTTGTTTTGGTTTTTTTCTTCTTCCTTGAGAGAAGAACTCAAATGAAATACGGTTATTCTGAGTTTGTGGTGTGTGACTGTCGGTTCTGTAAAGCACCAAGATCATAAAAAATACAGTTTTGTTCCATGTTCTGTATTGCAGAATTTTATTCTTCAGAAGTGTCAACTCATTTTTCTGGCCAGAAAAATAAATCAGAAGATCCGTTTCCCCTTTCCCACCCTACACCTACAAGTAATATAGTGACAGAGCTAATCAGGTTAAATCACTAAGACAATAATAATAATAAAAATAATTTTTAAAATCTAATTGGGTGACAGCAAAGTAATAATACTGCAAAATAAGATTTGAAGACAGAGCCCAAGAAGGAAGGCCACATAGAAGAGGCTAGCATGCGCGTCCCCGTTACATAATGCTGTAAGACTGCTATTTGATCTTACAAAGTTCAGTCATATAAATTTGAAATTTTAATTTTAAATTTGGTCTCTATACATAGCCTTTTTGAAGACTGTTGAATTAGCTAATGTTTCAGCATTTTTGGATTAAAGCGTGTGAGGAATATCTGTCTTCCCCTTTTCTTTAGATGATGTTTCTAAATGTGTTGGATTCAGAATATTAAAAACATAAGGAAGACAGAAATTTCTCTTTCCTCGGGTTACTGTAAATACGGCTTAAGAACAACGTACTGTGGAGGACTAAACTAATGCCGTTTTGTATGCATTTAAATGTTGGATGAGACGTAAATTGTGGAACATCATATCCTCAGTTTAATTTGGGGTTAATTAGTAGTTTGGGTTCAGTCTCCTCTTTGAAATGGAAGTGTCATTTGCATACTAGTAGTCATGAACATTTACTGTTAATACTATGTTTTACATAGTGAAGCTATGGCAGGCACTAACATAAAAAGCAACACGCTGAAAAAATGCAGGTATTAAAATGAGACCGGGTTGTAAGAGTCCAAGCCAGAAAGGATACAATTTGAATGGGGTGGAGGAATCTTATTAGGGAAGTAAAATAGCAGCACTGTTTTAATTGCACAGAGAATATGACCAGTGTTTAAAACAAGGACAGACATGTTTATCTTTAAGACAATGAAATCTGAAGTCTTAACTGTCTGTGAATAGGTGATAAGAAAGGACTGTCTTGTTATCGTGCTTCTGGCTGTCCTGTGAGATCTGTTAACAATCCCTGGAATTCTAGGAATTTCTTTACTCTTCATTTGTTATGCTTGAAGGTTTCTAAACGATTGGAATAACTGCTAAATTAAGATGATTATTTTTCTTCTTTCGCTGTTCTATCACCTTTTCATTGCAGCCCGTAGACACATATTCTATCCACTTATATCTATGTATATAATAAAATGTTTCTTGTTGCAGGGAGCATTGATGCCAAAGAATTGATTAGAGCTGGGTATTCAAATGTATGCATAGTTGTAGCGTATTAATCTAAGCCATAGTGGCATGCTAGGGTAGTAAATCCAAGTGGTGGCTTGGGGTGATGTGGGTGTCAGACCATTTAATGAACTGTAGCTCTGGCTGTTTCTGTGGGCTGCATTTTGAAACCGAACGTGTTCCTTTTTTGTCAGGTTTTCATTAATTGTCGCAGGCACTGCCCTCTGCCGTGCTCTGCATCCTGCAGTACAATTCGGGTCTTGTCAGCACTGGGAGTTGCTCGTAAGTGTTCAGAAGGCATCGGACTATGTCAGAGCTTTATTGATGATAACAGATGACAAAATAGAGACAAGAGTTAAACACTACGTTACTGAATTTAAAAATGTGCTTAAATGACCTTGACAAAAGTCTTACGCTTTTCTATCTAGATGTGATTTTTAGCAATAAGCTTCTTGAAGCCTTCTCTGATTTGTTTCTGTTGTGACTCCCTCTCCCCAATACGTCTGTGGTCACTCCAGATGAAAATTTATTCCCCCTTATGTCTCTTTTTCATTTGGTCTAATAACTGGAAATTAAACAGTGCTGATGTGTAGTGTATATTTAAAACAAAGGGAATTGTGACATATAAAAAAGATGTTTGTCCTTAATGTTTTCCACAGTTGTTTTAAATCGGTCAATTTTGGAAGCATTTTAATTACTTAAATGGAAAAAAGCATTTCTACTACAATGGAAAGTCAGATTTAAGACTACAGAAGGCTTCAGTGGTTCTGCTTGACCTCTGCTATCACTTTTAACTGATTAAAGCAGCTCAGTATCAAGATACTAATCAAGGAGGATTGCTGCTAACAGAGCAAGCAGCATGTGTTTTGCACAGAGACTGGTAAGAATTTCGATAAGATTTAAGTGTTCCTCCCTCTTTGTATGATTTCTTAAAGTTTATTCTAAGATCATGTTTGTTAATCTTGTTCTAGATCATGCCTATTCTAAGGGGCATCAATTCCCTTAGATCTAAGAGCTAAAATATCAGAAGTAATCTACTGTGGTGCATCCTACGTGTCTCTTCGGCCGATTTCACTCACCTGACTCACTGAGGCTGTGTGTTTTCTAAGGATTGCTGGAAATAGAACAGATCAAGTGCAGCACTTCAGAGGCCTTACTGGCCGGGCAGCTGCCCTGTACCGAGAGGTTTTAGCCATCCACTGCCCAGGCTTGGTGGGATTCACGAAGAGGGTTTCTTCGCCTCTGCATATGAGTAATCACTCGTGTCGGGGGCTGGCAGATGGAAACCTCCTCTCCCCGGGCCCCGTGAGCGGAGACTCACTGCTGCTGGCTCGGATGTTTGGCAATGAAGAAGTAGTACTTTGATTAGTGATAACAACTGAAATCTTGCATTTCTGCGTTTAATTTTGAGGCAGCAAGAATTGTTTATCCAAACGCCATTGTCTATCACATTGGGTAATTAAATGTGGCCTTTCTTAGAAATAGATCTACAAGTCTGATGTGACTAAAAGTTACAACAGTAACTGAAACAAGAATAGTGTGCTATATTACACTGAATATTTATATGAAACTTTCGATGTACCCGAGAGAATGATTTATGCTTCTGCAGTGAAACAGGTTAAAATCCACTTTTGTTTGTCATGTACAAATACACAACGAAATTATGATATATATATATATACTCCATGTGTGTCATAATTTCGTATAGTTTGTGCACAGAAATTGCAAAGGTATGTTGCATATGTTCTACTGCCAAGCTGCAGTTGCTGAAGAGAGGTCCGAGTTGTGGCTGTTGATTGACATGATGTACTCTCCACATTTTTAATGGAAAACACTTTGTTCATATCTGTTCTGTACATAGTAGTAGCCCTGTATCTTTTGAAGTGGATAGTGTAGACCGGCCAGTTCTTGCCTGGGAGGTTTTTGGTTGTTGCCACTGCATCAACACATAAACAAGCCTAATAATGTCAGTCTGTAAAAATAATAATATATGTCTTAAATAGACAACAGTTCTTAAATGTAATACCAATGCAATTCAGAAATGTGCTTACAGTTTCCCATGGTTGCAAGTTAACCAATTTGTTTATACACTTTATGAAAGTGGAATCTAACCTCAGAATCTGAATTTTCAGTTTCATCAGTTTCCCTGTGCTTTAAGGTTGCAAGTTAACTTTGTTGCTGCACTTGTACAAATGTAACTTAGAAGGTACAATGAAAATTACTTTCCTTTAGAGAGTTTATTCGTTTTTGCTGTTGAACCAGGTATCTTGCACATTTAAGTGAGCATGGAATGTTAAAACCACTTGGCATGTCTGAAAGCCCTTTGAAATACACATCTTGAACTGAGTTACTGTGCTTGACAGGTTTTATAATGAACTCTGGTCTGAAATTCTTAGAAATAAGAGTCAGCTGGATATTAAAGGAAGAGTTTTCTTCCGATACCAAGACTATGCTAGAGCATCTAATAAGAGGAAATCATATAAAATATTGTAGACTAAAAAAACACTAACAAACCATACAGAAGTCACAGTCCTGAATGTGTGGCAGTGTTAGTGGAAAGAGAAATCTCTTTTTATTTTCTATTACAGACTTTTTTTTTTTTAATTAAGAAAAATAGTATGAAGTTGTCATGGGTTTTGTAACTTCTGCTTGTTGTTGAAAAACATCAGGCTGCTTTCGTCTGTACTGTATATTTCAGGTACTATTAAGCTCCACAGGAGTTAACTGTGAAGTATTTTCTACCATAAACTCCAATCTTTAACTCTCATCAAGTAGTGCTAATTGGCTCCCAAGTCTCTTAATTTTGCAAGTTCACTGAAATACTGTTGAAGAAACAAGTGAAGCTTGGGAGATGATGCAGGGAAAGCTAGGAATTTTTTTTTTTTTTCCACTATAGTGAGCTGCCATTTGTGGAATTACTGATGTGTCTACTTCTATTTATTATTATTATAATTACTTTGTTACTCTGTGATTTTTATTACTTAAGTCTTGCTTGCTTAGAAATCTAAAGTACTGAGTAAAAATACCAGAAGACCACCATTATGTGAGTCATTAATAATACACGGTAGAGGTCTCTAGCATCATTTTATGCTCACATTTTGTTAGTAGTTCAGGTATGAGGAAGCATCTTGTATGTGATTTTAATTAAACTTTTAAATCACTTCAGCAGCCTAGAATTCCTCTTCCAGTTGTTTTTAATGAATATTTTAATATACTGTGTCTGTCATAATAGATAGCTTTCAGCTGATGATAGATCCTTTGCACTGTGTCTGATGTTAAATATGTATTTCTTGTGTTAATAATATAACCACAGATGTAGGTTGGGCTTTTATACTCTCAACTGTGCCAAAACTAATGAAATGCAGTTGGAGGTAAGCGCTGAACTCCCTTGCAGTCACTCAGAATTTGCAGCTTTAATGAATTTTAAAAAGGGAACTATCAAGTGTAATCATAGTCCTAGCACTGAAAGAATTTTAAACACCACCGAAATGTAACGCAAAACCTCAGCCTCCAGAAAATGTCATTTTTCCTCTTTGGAAGTTGCTGAAGCAAAACAAATTTAATTTTGCCCTACAGAATTTAGTTGTTGAAGCAATTAGGATTGCCATGCACACCAGCCACAGTCCCCAGGAAGCAAGGGAAAACTTCAGCCACCTTACAGCACTTCTGTTTCTGTCCTGTCAGTATGTATTTTGTACCAGCATCTGTCTTGCACACCAAGATGATTGCATTTATGTATGTTTATTCTTTGACAGAGCTTTTGGGATCTATGCTTTGTTCAGTGTATTCAGGGTGGTTGAAGAGATGATGTCATTATTATGGGCGAGTACAAAGAATGATGCATGATTTGTAAAATATAGTATTTTTGAGAATAATAAGTATAGTTATCAAGATTATAGTTGTGGGGCTTTTTTTCTTCAATTTTGCTGTTTTGAACTTGCACCAGAAATATGGTTTGTTTGCTGTTCATAGTTACTTGACGGTGAAATTCTTTTGTGATAAACGATGGTGATTGGGGTGACTGAAAAGCTTGTTCTCAGTAGCTGTCCTTGTGTTAGCAGTTTATACAAACCCTTCTCTGTAGGGCAACAATGGAAATATTAGAAGTAAGACTTTTGATGCCATACTTACTGGTTAAAATAAAATTTTCAGTTCCTGATGCTTCCTCAAGCTCAGTCTTATTTTTAACCTCAGCTACACAATACCTTAATTTGAGGACTGCGTTAGCATTTTTTGTGTGTCCTGTTTTACATTTTAAATGCCTTAGGACCATTGCATATCAGAGCTGATCTGCATTTTTTTCTTCACGTGCTTATTTAATTTGTTGCAACTGGGCAGCAGAATTTTTCCAAAACTGTTGGATATGTGGATTTGTGATGTCTGAAGCAGACTTGAGACAGCAGAAAGAACAGTGGGCTTAGGTTTGGAAGGGGTCACTGGTTATCAGAAGTTCTTTGATTAAAGGAAACTGTTCCAGCATTCCAACTGGATGCTTATGCTTTTATGGATTACCAACTAGTTATATGTGGGGGGTTGGGTTTTTGTGGAGTTGGTCTGGTATTTCGGTAATGTCAAATTCTAGGCTGCCTGTTAATATTTTGTATCAGCTTTTGTATTATCTGAGTGTGATTACTTTGTACTGTTTGTTGCTTGCTTCACGGACATCTAACTTTCTGGGATATCAAAAATACTTTCTATTTAAAATTATCCTAAAAGTCTTTTGAATGTTGATGCCAGTTTTCTGAATATTGCTGTCAAAGTGTAACTCCAGGAGAACTCTTATTTTCCGTAACTTTTGTTTCTTTCTTAACTGACTTAACTCAGCTGCTCACTTTCGGTATTTAAGATCTAGTATCACAGGCCACTTACATGTCTCAGTTACTGTGTTCCAAGAATGTCTATGTCCTTTGCATCTTGCACAGAACTTATACTGAAAATGTAAGCAATGTTACTAATGGTTGCCTACTACTAAATTTACCTCAGACTATAGTTTTGTTTCTCTGGTCATCAGTGCTTAATACTAAACTGAAGAGATTTAAAACCTACTTATTCTGTATACAGATAGATGGGGTTTTGTTGTGCCCTTTTTCCGACAACTTGAAGGATACTGTGTCTTCAGTAGCTAGCACTTTTAAATTTGATGGAGGAAATGTAGCTAATCCCACCTTAAATATTCTTGATTAGTTATTAAATATTGGCCAGCGACTTCCTTTTCTGCTGTGTAGATTCTTTATCTTTAGTGAGTGATGTTATTTAGTTTACACCTGATTGGATGTTACGATGGTATCTTTAAAGTTGCATTTTTACTTCTTGCATATCCTCAGATAGTGGGTTTGACTACTTTAGTGCTGAGTAGATGGGTATTACTCCCTCCAATTGTTTCAACACCTGTTAGTTGTACCGTGTGGGCTGAGGAATGTGAGTTTTCTTTCAGCTTGTCAGAGCTGGAAGAAGATGAATGTAACTTTCAAAAGGCTCAGTCTTCAGACAAGCTATGGCCAGTACAATGTGAATGAAAGAGAATTTGAATTATCTACCACCCACAATAAAATTAGTGCTCTTTGCAATTTTATTGTAGCCAATAAAACTTCCCTTTTAGGGATTTGATGTTTCTCTACAGTGAACTTGCCTTTACAGAAGGGGAAATGTGGCTTTCTGAGGATCATTTTGCTAAATTGTTATCTGCCTTTCTCGGAATGTCAGAGACTATTTTTTTTTATACGATAATTTATATAATCCTTTCTGAATGTGAATTTTGTGACTTTATTCTTTGAAAAATCTGTTCTTTTAAAGTAGGGCAATAACTGAATGATTTATAGGCACCAAATAGTCGTGTGGTACTTGCAGTGTTAGCCCCACTACTGTGCAGCTTTAGATGGGCTTTTTTTTTTTTTGCCTGAATTTTTTCTGAATGTGGGAGTGTTGATCATTGAAATAATTTTTATATATAAATGCTGTACAATTAAGTATCCTGTAGAGGCAAAAAATATTTTTACTACCATAGAAATGCTTTAATATTGACTTCTTGAAAGATCATAATAATAACTGGTAGTAGTCTACCAGATAACTAACAAGTAAAGAAAATGGGTTTGGTGTTGCTGTATGTGGCTGTACTACTAATGAAAATGAAAAGCTGTACTTAGATAGAATTGCAAGCTGGTGGAAAATTGTGTAGGAGTTTCTATTGCTGCTCCTCCAAAACAGTACTATTGATATTTAATTTTCAACTTAATTACAACATAAGCATCTTTCCCTTCCTCCTCCAGACACAAACATTTGATTTAAGGAAGTTTTAGACAAGGGGGGAGGTTGGTTTTTTTTGTTTGATTGGGGTTTTTTTTGGGTTGCTTGGTTTTTTTGTTGTTTTTTTTCTTGGTGCTTCCAGTGCATAATGAAACCTTGAGCTATTTTGTGGTATTCCCTTTCAATAAACTAAAAAATAAAATGAAAGGAACTTGAAATATTAAGTGTATTGATAGTACTATCCAGAACTATTAATTTTATGACCTTTTAATTGGACATAATGAGAATAACATATCATTGGCTTTGTGATACAGAAAGACAATGTGGTCTAAAACACATTGTTATGTGTATTGTGCTTAAGAGCTGAGTGGATATATTTATATTCCTGAATCATCAGAAATGAGAAACCAGATTAACGTGTAAGGAGTATAATGGAATGTCACTACTTGACTGTGGAAATTAATTATTGTTCTCTGTCAAATCTATACCTCTGTATGCCCACACAAGGGTTTTTACTCTTGTGCTTATAGGAAATATTAAGAGTAAAGGCTAACCAGAAGCATCCAACCCTTATCCTAGGACTTTATGCCTACTTGGAATTGTATAAGTGCAGCTCAAGAGTGCTTTAAATAGTATTTTTGGGGAGAACTCTACGCAAGTCTTGTCTTCTCTGAACTTAGGAAATAATGTTTATGTGAAAATGCCTCAATTTATGAACAATAAATGCAAATACGTTGTGTTTAACTTACTAAGCTTCTTTTAAATGTGTTGTTTATAACAACTATTTAGTGTTTGTAGGGTCATATACATGGTTTGTGTTGGAATTTTTAAGAATATAAAGATAAAATAAAACTGAATGGGAACTTTCAGAAAACTGCTGATTTGCAATTAGATGTGTTAAGTGCAGAATCTCCACTGCTTTGATTGGGAAATGTAAGATACTTTAGTATTAGTTTAAACAGTACTCCTTTTCTAACACTGACACCTGAAGTTTACTAGAATGTGTCAAAAAGATTTGTGAGGCTTCTGTAGTTCTTAGTAGGGGAAGCAGCACTATGTAAATGTGGGGAAAAGTTCCATTGTTGTGATACCTGGGGACCTGGTAAATTGTCTTAGGTGTTTTCTTACGCAGTTTTTCACTAACTTATTCTGAATATCTTTCATTAGATTTTCTTCCTGGATGTTTCTTCAACTGTCCTGTGATGGAAAGGAAATATTTTTGAAGTTATAATGGATTTTACACAACATCATAACAAAAACTGGCCTAATAGCAGCATTTCTGTTTGAAGAGAATAAGCGTAATTACAAATAACCATGACAACTTCTCATATGAATGGACATATCACAGAGGATTCTGACAGTGAAGCAAAAAATGTGGATCTTGCATCTCCTGAGGAACCTCAGAAGCACAGAGAAATGGCTGTTGATTGCCCAGGGGATTTGGGCTCCAGGATGATGCCGATGCGGCGGAGCGCTCAACTCGAGCGAATCCGTCAGCAGCAGGAGGACATAAGGCGCAGACGGGAAGAAGAAGGAAAGAAACAAGAACTGGACCTCACTGCTTCCATGAGGCTAAAGAAACTAGCACAAATTCCTCCTAAAACTGGAATAGATAATCCGATATTTGACACAGAGGAAGCAATTGTTTTGGAGAGTCCTCACCATACTGTGAAGACAGTAGGTAGGTAAAATGCAATGAATGGACTAATGGAGAAAATACTTAGTTGATATTTATGTTCTTTTAGTGCATTGTAAACCTAATTTAGCTGGGTTTTTCTCCTATACAGATTTAAAGTCTTCTGGTCCTTTGGATTTGTGTTGATTTGGTGTTTTTTATTTATTTAGTCAAGCATCAGGCTATGTGCCTTAGCAAGTGGCTTTTCAAAAGTGGTTTGTTTGAGGAACAGTTCAGTGTTCTATAGGTAACAAATGAATTCAATGGATGTCCCCACCCTCTTTACGCTGGGAAAACCATGCAAGTAATACTGAATTTTACTATGCTTGGTGAAGCATAGACCAGAATAAGCAGTGATTAAACAGTTTTTATCATTCAAAATCATAACACAGGAGTTTTTAATAGTTTAAAGAGAAGCATGCTGTTGTTTTCTTTTTCTCTGTCTTGTATTGTCAATTGTCACCTAATATAATTTACATTTTCTCTAAGTATTGATGATGATAGTGAAAATTTTCTTACCTTGGTATTTAGACATTGATGGAAATGTAATGTTAGTAATTTTTGAAGAAATATATTCTGAATTTCTAGGAGTTAAGTTCAGATTTCCAAATTTATACCTGCTCTGAGAGAGACTGCTTTAAAAAGGTGCCCTTTTTGGGGGCTGCGCTAATGATTCTTGTGAGTCTTTCCTATTGACTGGTAGTTGAGGACACAGAGTGAAAAATAGCTAACTTTTGGGTTTCTTTGTTTGTTTTTTTTTTCCGCTTCATCTTTAGTATTTGCATGCCCAAGCAATATTTCTGCTAAAGACATATCTCTATTCCATAACTTCTGGTAATCCTTATTGTACAAATACCTCTTTAGTAAAATTCAGGCTGAAAGGGTCATCAGGAAGTCATTCTGTCCAATCTCCTAAAAGCAGACTCAGTTACAAACAAAGCAGGTGCACCTTGTTTTAGTGCAGAGCTTGTCAGCTTCTGCCCAAGAGATCTCTTCACAGAGATTCTGTACTGTGTAGATATTTGACTGTGAAATTATCTTCTCAGAGGGAACACAAAGCAGAAGATACAAAGACTGATGTCAAACAATAGAAGTGACTTCTGTTGGGACTTGCTTTTAGCCACAGTGGCTAAAAGCTCTGAAGACTGATTACAGGAGGAATAGGAAACTGGAACTACAGAAGAGAGGAGAGTGAGTGACTTGGAATTCGAAAGCTGAGGCTAGGTTTTGTGCCAGGGGTGCTTGGAGGGAAGGCTAGGTGAAAACCAATGGACAAAGTAAGTAGGCATGGAATGTGGCAGGAATGAGAAATGAGTAACAAATATGGATCTGACAAGCTTGAGAACCAGTAAGTAGCTGGAGTAGACTGAAGCTGTTTGAACAGGAGAGACAGTGGTGGAGAAATTACTTGTGATGACAAAAGGCTGTTTTGAAAGTCTTTCGGTGTGAGGATAAAATGGGAACAGGTTGTGGGGGAAGCTGAGAGATCGTCGGAGAAAAACAGTATTTGTGAAAAGCTGGAAGGAAGAAACTAGGTTTTGTGCAGCAAGAAGAGAAGGGTGAAAATTGGTGTGAATGGAAGCTAGGATTGTGTGAATACTTGATGTAAAAAGGAAAACACCAAACACTGGAGACAAGAGGTGTGTATGTGGAGAAAGGTAAATGAGGAAATAGCAATATATGGTATAAGGTGCATCTCGAAGGATAATTATTAGATGATTTTTGTCCACAAGGACAAACTTCTCTTCACTTTTGGAACTGAAGTTTGGGTCTTGTCATTGTTCTGCTGTCAGCATATTTCTGTTAAAACACACGTAAATTGCATGACTTAACTAAAGCTATTCCCCTCAGTGTTCAGGTGTCATAAAAATCAGAAAATTAATGTTGTATCTCTACTCCGAATTGCAGTAAATAAGGCTTAGAAGTATGTGCATAGAAGAGAAGTATTGACTAGCTTACTGAGTGAATATGGTCTGTTCTTTGAGCAGGAAGGCAGGGAGCTTTAGGAGATTTAGACTAAATCATGATATATCCATATATGCACCAGGAAGCTGAATTAGAGCTTCATAGGCATCTATTTCCATCATGTCATGACATACTATTGACAGGCGTACACACATACTACCATGATTTCCTTGCCAGACAGAATTACAGTAACAATTTGGACCGGGTAGAGAGAAGAGAGGATTTATAGTAATTTAGCACTCCTGTTAAGAATGGTGCTTTCAGTTGTACTTAACTGTAATGTTGACTTGTTGCAAACTTTAAAAAAAAAATAAATTGTTCTAATGAAGTGCTCTGATCTCTTAATCTATACAGTCTGTAAAGAATCAGTCCTTAGTGCTGTCAAATAAGGAGTCATAATTTTAAATATAAGTGCTTCTGCAGTAACTTGACCTCTTCCAAAATTTTCCTCTAGTATTAAGCAGGTCCTTTTTCCAGTTTCTGGATTAACTGTTCCAACATCTAACAGTAATGCCGAATTTCCAATGAAGTATTTTTATTTTGTATTCTGAAAGCTGTCCCTGATTAATATCAGGACTAGGGATGTTGCCTTATGAATATATACACACACACTCTTAAAAAATAATACCATTTCATAGGGAGGATTTGAGTCCATTATGATTAATACTTCTGCTTTTTTATTGAATACCTGAATTGTAGAGAACAGATTTAAAAAAAATTTACATATAAAACTTTGGTCTCCAAGAAAATTGCTAGGCTGTGACTTTGTCCAAAAAAATAACTGCTAGCGTGTGAAATTTTTCGCAGTTTGTTTGGTTATACTGAATTTCTGATCTGCACTGCTTCTGACTCTTTCCATCTTTCCACTTTTTGCTGCCCAGCTGAGAGTGCTTAGTCGCTTTCACAAATCTCTTAAGCTTTGTTAGGAGAACCCCAAATAAACCTGGGCAGGTGCTAGTGAATTACAGAGGTGTTAAACTAACCTTATTCTGTCTGTTTTGAAAATATTGATATTAGTTTTGCTTTTTTTTGTGGGGTTTTTTTTTGTGTGTGTGAGTGTGTTAATCCATCTGTGTTTTAACTAAGAATATTGACCTGATTGTGTCTGTATTCTTTTGCTTTGAAAATGTTTCATAAGTGCCAGTGTCTAATTTGGCAGATCTTTGCCAAGTCTTTAATCTCTTCATCTTAAAAAACAAGCCAAAATCAGAGTAGAGTAAACAAATTGGATTTTATTTATTAAAATAAAACAGGACACTTTATCAAAACAGTTTTAAAGGTCATGTTTGTTACCAAAACAGTATATGATTTAGACAGCTGTCTTTATGGAAATTGCTTTCTGTGCACCTAGAACATGTGCATATAAGTATTTAACTGGATTTTTCATGGTGGTATATTTCCATAAAATGCAGAAAATGCTTTGCTTGCTACAGTTCATTCTAGTTAATGTAGTTAAACCTTTTGTGGCTACAGCTATTTTTAAATTATTTTTTTTAAAGAGGAAAAGTTGTTTATTTTTTGTTTGTTAATACCTTGGACAAAACTTTTTTTTACAAATATGTTATAAACAAACTTTCAGAAATAGTTTTGAATAAAACAATACTTTTCTTAGCCCCATGCTTCCAGTAATATATGGAGCATTAGAGTGCTAGTACCAGCACAGAGTACCCTAGATATCTATAAAAACCTTGGGAATTAAGATCCTGGTGCTGACATAAAATAAAACCAATTATATCTTCTTAAGTTTGCTGCTCATAACTTCTTCTTTAAGGAGATAAACAGCGACTATTTTCCTTTCTTCTTTTTCTAATCTAACATGTTAAGCTGTGACCATGGGTCCTCCCCTGCAGTTGCATAGTTCTGCTCCAGCAGTCTTTTGATTAATGTGTATATCACACAGTGCTCAGTCACATTCCAGCCATTTCACAGCCTAATGGAAAAAAGGCTGCAACACTTCTTGTAAAAAGAGGACTTGAAAAAATGTAGTCAGTTGCTAATTGATCTGCGATTTAAAAAAAAAAAAAAAGGACTTGTTCTGCAAAAGAGCCCTGACTTTTTTCCTGTGAGTAATTGCAGATGTAAGTCTTTTAATGAACTTTTTTCTTCAAGACAGCCCTTTCAATAGGAAGTGTCTAGAGATGAAGTTTTTTGTTACCTGGTGCTTTTTAAATTAAAAAAAAAAAAAGACCGAAACAAACAAACAAAAAACTTCACTGAAATCTAATCTGTGATTTAGAATTCAGAAGCAGGAATCTAGAGAGAGTTATGCATGTTTAAAGTTAGGTTTGTGTGTGGTTTTCTTTATATGTTTTTTTCTTCATTAAACAAGTGACTAGGAAATGGATTGCTAGCTTTTCGAGAATATTTCACTCCCTTCAAGCATTGTTTCATTATTTCTCTGATGAGAGGGGTATTTGTTTGTTGTTTCATGGTTGGGGAAAATTGTTTGGTATAGGGTTTTTGCATCCAGCACAGATGAAGATTGGGTGTTGAAGGGAATTTATACACAAGAGAGAGTTCTGTGGTAGTTTGTAAGAAAGGGCGACACAGAAGGAACTGGCGAAGTGCTGAAGAGAGAATACATAGAGACATCTAGGAATAGGACATCTTTATTATAGATACAGAATAAGGTGTCTGGATGTATTTATATCTAATGTGGAATACGGATTAGAAAGAATTGTGTATTTGAATTCTCAGGTTTATAAGGGGGATAGACAATTTGGAAATAATGGAATCAAATAATTTATACATAGGAAGAGTTAAAAGAGGTGAGTTCTTTAATGCCTCACTGTTTTTGGAATCTAGTAACACTAACAAATAGCAGAATAGCGTGTTTTTAACTGAACAGGTATCAGTAGGAACTTTTAAAATCTGACTTTTACATGACTTTTTTAATACTTGAAAATAGTGCTCTTGCACAGACTTGGGAGCCTCGGTTTCCGAGTTGCTTTGGTAGTCTGCATACTCCAGCAGATAAGAATGTCTTCGTCAGCTGACAATGTCCTGTTCAGCAAATATTCATGCTTGTAGAGTGTTGTTTAGTCTTCTCCTCAAATGGCATTCCCCCCTCCCTGTGTGATAGGTGCTGTATTGTGTATACAGCTCCCAAGTAAGACATTGGCCACCTTTAATTAAGGGTAGTGAGCTCTCCTGGATTCCACCTGTGGAATATCCTGCACAGCCAGTATCCGAGCGTTCCCAGCGGCTTTTGTACTAGTGCCCTTTCTTTCCTTGGTGGTTGCAGGAAGAAGCCCTTGACCTTTGGTGGGTAGGGTGTTTTTAGTATGTGTGGAATGGTTTCAGAAGGGTTTTTAATTTTTTTTTCTGATTGTTCTGAAAACAGTAAAATACAAGAGTAGTATCTCTGGATTGTTTATTTCCTTTTATTACACAGAAGACTGACATGCAAACTCAAAATTGAAAACGTGTATGTAGGTATGCTTTGCCCGAAATGAAAATCATTAAACTTGTTTAAAATGCTTATTTTCTGATTTTCCTGTGCCCACTTATCAGTCATTTTAATCTTGTGCTCAACAGGTTTGAGTCTAGCATTGTATTTAGTGTACTGGTGGTTAAGTTGGAATTTGAGGTTAAAATGAGGTAACTTCTTGACAGAATGTATCCATGTTAGTGATCGTATCTATGGTGTTTTTCATGTAAGAATTGCAACTTACCCCATGTCTCTGTAACATTCTTATTTTAATGTTATTTAATTAGTTCAGAATAAATTAATGAAGGTTGCTAAAACTTAAAAACAAATCTTAAAGCTGATACTTTGATACCAGTATCAAACGATGGTTTTAAATCGGGGATTTTCTTTGTTTTTCATTTTTAAAAAAATACCAGTATTCAAAATTCTAGCTTGCCTTTTATTTTTATAAATTTAAGTATCTGACCAGCCTCTTGTGGCTGAAAAGATAGTGAGAAAGCATACATTATTTCAGGCTCAAAACATCTCTTTTTTTGTCTGCTTGAGGAATTCTTTCCTGGGTTTTTATGCATTATACGTATGATTCATACTCCTTGTTTTAGGTAGCTTCTCAAGTATTTAATATTGAGAAGTGACATACTGTGCAGAAATTCCCGTTGTTTTTTAAAAATGTAGATTTGTTAACAGTCTTTAAAAAGCACCTGTAAAGCATCAGATTAGTTCGCAAAGCTTGAGAATGTGTATGTATAGTATTCTGCAAGCATATAGAAACTGGCTAGGAAAATATGTTAAAATATTTTATAATCCAGGCAGAACATAATCTCGTAGGTAAAAGGTGTGGACTTTCTTCTGATGTAGATGACTTTCAGAACTCTGACCAAAGATATTTTTTCTTTGGTTGGTTGGCTTTTATCTTAATGTGTTAAAGACTGAGTGTAGTTTTGTTTTACTTATCAAACAGTCATCTATAAGTAAACAATATTTAGTTGAGAGATATATATTTGCCATAGGTGCAGATACACACGGAAAGATGTCTCAAAATAACAGTGAATATTTAGTGCATCAAGATTAGTTTAGCAAAGGAATTATATTCATATTGCAAAATAGTCCTCCTTTCACATTTAGCTATACACATGTTGTGATTACTGGATCTTTTACATATCAGTGATTTCTTTCATAGAGGACCTGCTCCTGCAAGAGAATTTAAACAGTGTATCAACTTCTTCTGTTACTGCTTTTACTGACTTCAGTTTGGGGTTTGTTGGGTTTTTTGTTTGTTTGTTGTTTTCTTGTTTTGTTTTTAAGAATTGGATACATTCTGCTAATGAAAGTTAAAGTGAATAATGGATGACTAATAAACTTGCGTGTACATCATTGGGGATTAAAAACTGAACAGCAAAAAAAAATTTTGTAAAAATCTTAATATAAAGAGGAATTATGAATCATGTTATTTCCTTCCTAATTTGTATTTTGTTATTTCCTACCTAGAAGTGGAAGAACTGTTAACTTCTCTTAAGCATATCCAGCACGTTTTGGTAGACCCTCAGAGCCAAGAGGATATCTCTCTCATTTTACAGCTCGTTCAAAATACTGATTTTCAGAATGCATTTAAGATACACAATGCTGTTACAGTGCACATGAACAAAGCCAGCCCTCCGTATCCTCTCATCTCCAATGCACAAGAACTAGCACAAGAGGTATGTACAGTAGGCATCTCTGATATATATGAAACCTGTAATCATAGCTGTTGATGAAATACGTACTTGTCAAGCTTGTCTTGAGTTACTGAATGTCAAATATGAAAGGGATTATAATAGTCACTGATTGCTGTATCCAGTTTTTCCAGATTTCCAGACAGTAGCTAGAAAAATATTACAGGGATAAGAACTCCCTTTCTGGCATAGATAGGGAAAGGGAGCAGGTAGGAAAAATTAACTCTTCAGTATTCTTTATTCTGAGCATTCTGGACTTGAATTACATACAGCTAAGATTCTCTGAGGGGTGGCTCAATAACTTTTATCTTCATTTTCCATGGCCTGGTGCATGTATGTGTTTCAGTGAAGCATGACTAGGCCTTATATGGATATACATTTGTTAACTTCAAACTAGCTTGCTCGAATACCAGTACCAGTGCAAGTGTAGCACAGTAATGTTCAGCAAAATGCTCCAGCATCTAGAACACAGTTAACCTAACTCACCTGTTCACAACTGGCTCAGGTACACCAGTTGGAGTACCTGAACCAGTATATAGCCATGCTGCAGTTGTTCAAAGGTACACCACTCCAACTTCAGTATGGCAGCAAATTGATTGAATTTTTTAATTTATTTTTTTTAGTGTCCGTTGTTTGGGGTTTTTTTTCTGCCTGAAGCTATTTTTGTTCAACAGCTCTTCCCACTTTCCTTCCTTTTTTCAGATTTTAACCTTCTAAGTCATGGAAAACAGAATTGTAGCAAGCTTGAAGTTCTTTTGCAGAAGAAATTACTGATTCTTGAGGAACATTTAAATGTTATCTAAAGGTGCAGTGTGCTGTTTAAACTGCAGTTCAGGATTTTCCTGTTTAGGTTTGTCATTAAAACTGTGCCAAAACCGGGTGGGAGTATTTTATATGTGAGCTTCCCTCTGTCTTATTCATCAGCCTGTAGGCTGCTATAGGATTCTCACTAAGCTTCTTTGATGTCTGCAAGCCCGCAGGAACCTTTTCAGTTACCTTCTGTTTGTAAACTACTTCCTCAAACACTTTATGCAGGCCTAGTTTGGGATTTCATTCAGATATAAGCCAGAGTTTTTGAATCTTAATTTATAATATGGGCTGTTAGAGATGTATCTCTTAAGAAAACTGTTGGTTTTTTCCCTTCATGGATATCCTTTTATTTGCTGCTTAATAGAAGTTTCCAAGAAGAAAATAAGCCTAGGAAAACTCTAGGTCTGTTTTCAAACTTTCATATTCCTCTCCATCTTCCCTACTCCTCACCTTCCCAACACATTCTCTTTTTCTTTATTTTTATTTTTTAGGTGATTTGGTAAATCCTAAAATCAAAAGGCGTTGAAAAGCCAGTTTTGTGTCTCTTAGCAATCCATGAAGAAGGCTAAGCATAAAGAAAATATTTCTTTAATCTGAAATTTTTAAACCAATAGAATTTTGTCATCACCCAGGAGACTATTATATAAAAGGCAGACATATTCCTGCATTTGTTTTGATTCTTCATTTCCCATCCCTGTCTTGTACAGCCCTGAAATTCCTGAAAAGTCAATATGTTGCATATGTCTGTTCTCATTTTGAGATGTAATCTAGTTTCTCTGTGATTCAGCTTCCAGTGTATTTAAGTGACTTGTATTTTGCAATACGTTAAATAGCATCCTGCAACATTTGGGCTGGAAATTCAGGACAAATATTTCTGTGACTGACAGAAAGAGGAACACCTTGAGGCCTCCGTTCACATCATTCACATCATTCTGTACTTCCTAGTCTTGCCTGAATAGAAGGATCTCATGCTCGTTTTTCAGGTCCTTTATTCCTTCTGGAAAGGCTTCTGTGTTTGTTATGGTAGCAGTATGTGACAAAATGAATTCTGCTTTAGGAAAAGTTGGGTTTGTTTTTTCTTCCCTGACAAAGTATCTATCTTGCATGACCATTTTTTTTCTTGTACTGTAATTTTCAGTTGTCTTTTGCTTTTTCAATCCCTAAACTTAGGCATGGGAAGCTCTTCCAGACAGCAATTTGTTTACTTACTTCAGGGTGTTTTTGAAAAGACACCTGCAAAAGCCTGGATTTAAGATACTGATAGTATCTTGAAGATAAAAGCCCCAAGACATTACAAGAAAGAAAAATAGCAGATACATGCATAACATTAATTTTAAATGGCAGGTAATGCTAGTGTGCATATTTTAGTGCACAAGTCATCAGCAACAGTGTATAAGTCTGAAACTGTTTTGAAGTGCCTGCCCTAATTTAAAGCTACAGACGTGGGGGTTTCTTTGAGGCTTTATAGTGCAGAAGAGAACCAGTTCTAGAGCTTATGATTCTTTAGCTCTAACAGGAAAAGACAGTTTGCAACACAATTTCATATTGCAACATGAAACATCCCTTTTTTTAAAAATAAAAAGTAATATTAAATTAAACTACACTTTTGGAAGTATGTTTGGGGAGAATTATCATTTGTTACACTGAACTTAGTAAAAATATTTGGCTTTATTTACTCTAACTTGTATAAAACAATGTGTATGAACAGTGTGTTGTGAAAACTTTTTTTGATTTTGAATTTTGTAACCATAAACAATATATGAGAGTGTAATGGTACATTTTAATTTTCTACTCCTCTTAGGAAATTCTTAAAATTAGTAGCACGCCTGTACAGTTAACTTTTCCCAATGATTCTGATAACCATGCATCGACAACTCAGGCTTTTTCCTTTCTTTTAAAAAAAACCAAACCAACAAACACTATTTAAATTAAAAAGTGGAGTGAAGCACTTGAGCTTAAGGAATTTATTTTAGAGAGCTAATCTTCATGTAATGTGGTGTACTCCAAGTCTTAAATAAAAATAGGCAGTAAACATCAAGTGTAATTAAATTGATTTTAAACCCATTTAAACTTGACCAAGATGCGGACCTGGATTATGGGAACATGATCTAAATCATGACCTTGTAAGAATATTTGATGCAGCATTCAGGACAGTTTGTGATTTTTGGCTTGTAACAGCACACATCAAATACCTTAAAGATGTTCTTGATATTAGATATACTAATAGGCTCAATTTGTATAGACTGTTTCTAAAGGTTTAGGACTTGCTACTGTGCACTTAAGCAAATGCAGGAACTTAAAGTAGGTCAGTACTTTTGAGAGGGTGCACTGGAAGCTTGTAACTTCTGATGTAAGCGCATTACAATGTGTATGTGTGTTCCCTGTGACAATCCTCCTCACCTGAGTGTAAACAGCAAGAAAATTTTGCAGGTTTAGATTCTGAATGTTTAATATCATTCCACCATGTGCCTCCACAGCCCATGCCTGCAAATTGTAATGTGTATAATGAAACCAAATTGATAACTTCTGGGGGGTTGCTTGAACTAAAGTTAGCATAATGAACGATAAAAACTAGTCTGAAAAGTTGTTAAAATACTATTATTGCCACATATTAGTGTGGATTGCCTGTGCTCTGTAGTGTGTCACTTCTGGAATGACAGCCTACCTTCAGATTTCTTCATCCGATAAAACTGTGATTCATTACCATGAGTAACAGAGAGATCTGACATGCAGCAATACTGGTGTAATAAGTGGTGTATATGGAAGCCTAAAGCTTTCCTAATGCTTCATTAAATAAGCAAATAATAAAAGGGGGAGGAGCTGTTAAAGTTTTGAATAATTAAATTATTCAAAGCAGGAGATCAACTCAAAGTATACTCACCACACACAGAATGACTGGTTAGGCCTGGTTGGTTTCTTTACCCTGTCAGATCCCAGCAGCCTCTGATCTTACATTCAGAAGGTGGTCTTGCTTGCAGGATTTCTAAGTCCTTTCTGAGTACATTTTTCTGTAAAATGCTCATAAAGATTAGATAAATAAGGCTTTAAAGCTTCTTGCAGCTTCTTCAAGAAAGGAATTGAAACTCCCTTGAAAGTTGGAGACCTTAAGTAAACCTCTATGAGAAAGTCTTTTGTATAGAAGAATCTCTTCTGTCAATGCAGAGGAAAATTTGTTAGAGATATCCTTTACAGTGCTTTTGTCTGCCCTGTGGCATCCCAAAATTCAAGCTAAGTCAAGAATAACAGCTTCCTGACCAATTCAGAGGTATGACTGAGATCAGGCCCATAAGAAGCTGAATTCTTTCCATTCTCAAGGGTTTTAAAGAAATCAGTTAAACTTGCTTAAATATTCTGGCTTCTTGTTTGACTTTTTAAAGCTATACTAGGTTTGCTCGCCATGAGGCGTGTTCTAGGGACACCAGAAGGAAGCATTTTGGAAGCTGTGCCAGGTTTATTGCTAAGCACAGGAACTTGTTCCATGTAACAGTGTTTTGTTGGCAATGTAAGGATCTTGCTCCTTGGGAAAGGTGGCTTCTGCTAGAATTTAAAATTATCCTTACTGTTTTCAGTACTGTCATCTGGTAGCATTCAGGAGAGTTGTTAGCATTTCTGTAGATAATTGCTCCTAGGACAGAGGCTCTTCAGACCTTTAGGTATTGTTAGATCACCCAAAAAGCTTAATTATTTTCACTTTGGAACTTGGGGTTCTTGATTCTCTGCTATGTCACATTACCTCATCCGGAGGAGTAAAAAGCTCTTCAAAAAAATGTTTTCTGACCCGTGGAAAGCTGTAGCTCTGATATGTATAATCTACTCTTGATGTCTCTGGATTCATTTGTGCTTTTTGACTTGAGTGCTTTTGATCAGATTAGGCCAGAAGATAATGGCTGTGAAAAGTATTGTCTTCAGCCTCACCTTTCCTATAAGAGAGACTTCCCCATTCCTGGCTTTCTCTATAAGTATACCAGGACTTTCTATGATTTGCAAGAGATGACGGCAAAGAATGTTTGGTAACTATGAGAAGGCAAACCTTTTTAGGCAACCGAAGCTGCTTGAGCAAAATCTGTCCTTTTATTAATGTGGATTATTTCGGAACCAGCCAAAGCAGTCTGGCTTCCTGGGACCTTTTGAAGTTTTGACTCCTACGCTTTGAGGCAGGGGCTCCAGGATGGGTTGCAAAACCTATCTTGGAATCTGGTCTTGCTTTTGGTGGAAATAGTTTGGGTAAAAATAAACCATCTGCTTTTAAGGAGAAGGGAAGCTAGTCACATTAATGAGAAATTAATCCATTTTTAAAGTCCCAGCACATAATAAACTTCACTGTGACTGATTTCATTATCGTGTTTCTTTCCAGAGTTAATTTTTTTGGTGTGTGCATCTTCGTGGTCGCTGAGTTCATTGCCAGTCTCTGATGTTGACAGATCTGTGTGATGCACTGGATACCAGCTTAGATTTGGTAGATAACCACTGAAGCAAGATACGCTGGAGTAGTCCTGTGGTTTTGTTGTGTGTTTTCTTAATGTGTACCAGATTAAGTTCAACCGGAGTAAAAATTACATGGATAAAAATTACTTTACTTTCAGTAAAAGGAATAATTGCAACTAGGGATTTGTGCTTGCGTAGGGGAGGGAAGATTGATAAATTATGAGGTAGATTAAAAGTTTTACTGTTTCATTTCTTTTTAGGTACAGAGTGTTTTGAAACCCAGTCACCATAAGGATGGGCAGGAACTTAATGCTTTGCTGAATGCCCCTCACATGCAGGTAAAACAAAATGGAGCTTCTAATCTAACAGATGTATTTCTTGATGCTGTTTTCAGTAGAACTTTCTTTTCATTTTGCAAATATTCTGGGTTGACTGGGCAAGGATGGATTTTTATTCTTCTACTCTGTGCAGATCTCATAATATTTTCATAGAATGAAGAGTTTCCAATTCCTAGCAACTCGTGGAAACTTTTAATGAAGTATAGCACATGATTGTGTTCATTCCTTACTACAGTCTACATGTATTACAGGATAATTTGCACTTAAGCAATGTAGCAATAGATCCCTAGGGTCAGGGCCACATATGAGCTGATTTGCTTATCTATGTTTTGGAGTTTTTTTTCTTTGACAGCTGTTTCATGCTTACAATAGGGTGCATAAAGGAAATTTTGTCCTGTAGTGGTGATTTAAATCCTGGAGTAGTTCTCACTACAGTAACTTCTTATGTCTGTGTTCTCAGTCACATACGTAGTAAACCAATGTCTAGTTTTTTTAGGAAGGAGAAGCTGTAAGTACAGTCACAGTTGTATGTTCAAAATTGCCTTTTCTTTCTTTTCCAATCTGAAAGAAAAGTTTTGAAAAGTATGTAGTAGTAGCTGCTATATAGCTGTGATTTCTTTCTATTGCTTGAGTCAATTTGTGTACAGTATTCTGTAACCTGCAGAGACTGTTCAAACTGAAGAATTTCATTGAACTTTACTATTTTGTAAACATAAAAAGTGTGACATTTTCTGCAACTGAGTTGATCTTTTTTAACACCAGGCACTTTTACTGGCTCACGATAAGGTTGCAGAACAAGAAATGCAACCAGAGCCTGTGACAGATGAAAGAATCTATGAGAATGTTGGCGTGTATGGAGGGGAGACAGTTAAAATAGTTCGCATTGAGAAAGCTCGGGATATTCCATTGGTAAGTACTGGTACTCATGTAAAGGAGGTAAGCTTTTTGTCTGTCCTTCGCAGATTGCTTTGAAAGTTTTGGAATTGTAATGTGGAGATGATGTTTAACTTGTAAACACTCTCTCCAAAATGAGAAATAGTCATAGATGGTAAACTTGTGCATGTCTTCATATAGCAGTAGCTGTACGACCATTTAGAATCTGTACACATTCTGTTAACTTGGGCTTAGACAGAACTTCCTGACAGAAGTCACTATCCCAAGCTTTGCTGCAGGGGAGCTTATAGCCTTGTGACAACTGTGGGGTTTTTGGTTTTGTTTTATTATTAATTTTATTTATTTATTTATTTAGCAACTCTCATCTTCTGTTTTGCATTGTTGAAATAAGTGTTCCTTAGGAATACATTTCTAGATTTGTTGTTTGTTTCTGTGTTTGTTTTGTTGTGTTTTGGGTTTTTTTTAATCATGAATCTTAGGTTATGGAGCAACTCAGTTCTTCAATCTTTAATGCAGCTTTAAGAAATTGAGCAGTGGGGTTTTTAAACTGCAGCATTGTGTGTATGCTTCCAAGTTCTTGTAATCTTTCAGCATAGTTTCTCTATTGGCTTGGAATATATACAATAGTTGGCTTTGAGTTTCATATATATATAATAAATTCAGATTGTGTTGCTACTACACAGGGTGCTACTGTTCGCAATGAAATGGATTCTGTTATCATTAGTCGAATAGTGAAAGGAGGTGCTGCAGAGAAGAGTGGGCTGTTACATGAAGGGGATGAAGTTCTGGAGATTAATGGCATTGAGATTCGTGGAAAAGATGTTAATGAAGTTTTTGACTTGTTGGTGAGTTGGACACTTCTTGTTTTCCCTGAAATAATATGCATATGTAAGACTGAAGCATTTGGCTCTGCTTGTCATTTGTACTCCTATTTAGCAGTAGTTTAAAAGTATTTTCATTCTGATAACTAGTGTTTATTTGGATAGGGTCATTTCAAGTTTTCTTTCTGATGCATAGTATGATGCTGGTAAGTATAATGGCAAAAATAAAGCCTACAAATACGGAAGAGTCAAGCTATCATCTTGAGACTTGCTTTTAATGCTTTCTAAGAAAAACTTTATTTAGCTCTGAAAAGCCATGATTTTTAAATTGTTATCTCTAAGTCAGCAATTAATACGCGTGTGACTGTGATTGTGGTAGTGTCTGTCTGGGAAGGAGGTAGTTTTCCTCATAGCAGCTTACACAATGGTGTGGTTTAGGCTGGTTTTAGACTGAAACAGTGTTGATAACACACCAGTGTTTTAGCTATTGCTGAAGAGTGCTTGCACAGTGTCAAGGCCTTCTCTATTTCTTACTCAACACCACCCCACAAGTCATCTGGGGGTGAACAAGAGGTTGGGAGGGCACATGGCTGGGACAGCTGGCCTTGGTTGACCACAGTGATATATCTTGCCATAGAACATCATGCTGAGCAATAAAAATTGGGTGCTGAGTAATTGCTTTTGCATCACTTGTTGGGTTGGGTTTTTTCCCCTTTGGTTATTAAACTGTCTTTACCTCAACCTATGAGTTTTTCCCATGCTTTTGATCTTCAGATTCTCTCCCCATCCTGCCGGGCAAGGGAGTTAAGTGAGGAGGTAGTGGGTACTTAGTTGCTGGCCAGGCGTAACCCACTACAAATAGTATCACATGGAACCTTTACATGACTAGACCTTTTACTTTTTCCCTCCTGGTAAAACACCTTTTCATTTAGCTGTTTACCAGCATAAGCATTTTTCTGTTTATTACACTTTGGCCATTCATGACAAAATTTATACATGAGTTCAAAAGTAGGTAGTCAAAACAACAAACAAGGAATCTCTCAGGAACTAGTAAATGCAGAGGTACTCTCTCTCAAAGGCCCAGTATCTTCTGTTGCCCAAGTATTGCTCTTTTCTCATGCTTTTCCACGGCACCTGCCGTTGTTCAGCGTCCAAGATGTCACAAAGAATCTTGGGTCTGATTGCAGCAGGCAAGACTGTTCTGTCAAAGTGAAAACAGATGAAAATGACAATTCTTTTTCTAGAACTTGAATGCAAATGATGGGAAATATCCACTAGCACTAGAGTTGGGGGAGGGGTGGGGGAATTAAATATATTTAGTAAGTCTTTGAATTACTTACTAGTTCTGTGCTCTATAGACAAATCAAAATCGGGACAGACCTGTGTTCTGCTGTAGGTTACGTTATTGTAGGAAGAATTGGCAGCAGTGTGCATAGACGAAGTTGTCTCATGCAATAGTAAGACTATAGTTTTTAATAGACAATTTCCACCTTCAGTTGTATTTTTTTTTCCTGACATTTACTGTTAAAATTTTTCAGCTAATGAATGGAATGAAGTCAGGTGGAAGGAAGTAGAGGCAGAAATGTGGGGAGCTTGGGGTTTTTTAAGCCACTTTAAAAGATTCTTATAGTTATTTGAAAAGCCTTCTGTCTCTGTGTAGGTTGTTTTTTTTTTTATCAGAGATACATGAGAGTCTTCATGCTCTGTAATTGTCATCTATTCTGTTTGGTTTGGTTTTTTTAGGTGTTTTTTAAGCCATATTTAGCTAAAACCTATGCTTCTGAAAAGAGTATTTTGTCGATGCTTGCAGATAATTCAGATCTGGCAGTTGAATTTTCTGCAGAGAGCTTGTTCTGCTCTTGAGCAACTCCTGCAACCTAGAGTTACAGAATAAAAGATATTAAACAACAGTGTATAAACATAAGAGCAAATTACTTGCTGAAAATTAAAAAAAAACAAGCACTGTTTTTTAAATATATATATTTCAAATCATTAAAATAATATTTTTAATTCTTTATATGTTGTCTTTTTTATTTTGTAATGTGGAAGGTAAGTTTTAAAATGCTTCAGTTCCCAAAAATACTTTAAAAAAGCACAAGAGAAAGAAATTAACTGACCTCCTTAATTTTGCCTCACCACTTGCTACTTATAATAAACTGTGCATGATTTTAGACAAGACTATTCACACGATCACTCTGAAATTCTGTGCATTCCTTGTGGAACTATGCATGCTGACTGAAAAACAGGGATTTTCCTTTCCTACAGCCTAATCGTGTTATGCTCAGTCATGTTTATTTAAGCCTTAGGTCGGAATTTTTTGCGAGACGTGCGTTCACTTCGGTTTCACTTGTGTTACAGTTCATGGAATGTTGCATAGAAAGTGAGACACATGTAAACCTTGCCAGGGGTTGGCACTTGCATTTTGTCTAGATATTCTTTGTGTGCTAACAAATGAGAATTCTTTAAAACCAGGAGACTTACTATGTTCTACATCCTTAGTAGAGGTGATTGCAATATTAAGTACTCTACAGGTACAGGATTTGAGTGTGTTAGTTAAGTTTTGAAACAGTGTTTTGTATACTTTGATAATACTAACAGCATAAAATCATAGTAGAAATATTTAGATTTGAAACCACTGCTCCACTTAAGCAATTTTTAAAAATAAAAATCTTTTATATATTTTTTTTCTTCCCAGCATCAATCCACTTGTTAGTATTTCTGAACGGAATACTATTCTCCATTTCTCTTAAGTCACTGCTTGACAGAATTGCAGCTGCTCCATTTCAAGTAGGACTAGTTTATGTATAGTCAAGAGTGCTAGGTTTTTTAAAATCCGAATATGAACGTTTGGCTTTCTAGCCTGCCAATGAATCACTGCATCTGTATCTGTATTATATCTTTTGAACCAGCTAAGGGGTAGGTGATGTGCTGTGTAGGAATTACCTTTTATGGGAATTTTGGAAGCATTTTGTGAAATGTTATTTATAAAAATTGTTAACCTTAAGCCATATTTTGATACTGTATATGAAGAGTGTGTTTTTCGTCTCAGGCTGACATGCATGGTACTCTGACCTTTGTATTGATTCCCAGTCAGCAGAGCAAGCCACCTCCTGCAAAGGAGACAGTTGTAAGTATCTCTACATAAGTTCTTGAGTTTGGTAATACATACTTTGTCTTAACAGTAGTGCACAGAAAGATCTTCGGTGGGTCATTTACATTGTGCACCACCAACAAATATTATTTGAATTGGTTTAACTGTTACCAGACTAACATCTGAATTAACTGTTGAAAGTGATTAATGGTGTTAAGCTGGAAGTCTTAGTATGATTTCAACTCAGTTTCTAAAATATTAAGAAATAATAAAAGTAGAACTGCATGTGCTTCTGAAATTCTGTTTTGAAATGCACAGCTTCTTTCTTTTCATATATATATATATAAATATATTAAAAAATTGATTCATGGGACATGCAAGTATGCTTTGGGAGGAAAAGTTTGTATACCAGAAAATTTGTTCATTATCTTTTTAGCTAACATACTTTTCATGAGACAACTTTGACAGTTTGAAGAAAGAATGCACCAACTTATATCACAGCCAAACAAAAACATTAATGGGTGGTGACAAAGTAATATATTTTACAAGGGAAACTTCACCTAAAGCCAAGCAAATAAGTTTCAATATGTGTTATTTATTAGGTATTTTAAACAAATCAGAATATCTCTCATATTCTTGTTTGAATATATGTCTTTGAATGCAAAGAACTTAAATCGTTATCTCAGGGGTTTTTGCCTTCTAAAATGGCATGGAAATTGCATAGACTTTAGAGTTAATGAGAGTTAAATTCAGGCCTTCATCTCCAACCTAGCACAACTGTGTCTTTTCCTTTGCTAAGCTAGGTAACGATTTAATTCCAGTATGTCCTGTGTGCCCCAGATAAAGTTTCCATTTTGTAGAATCTTGGTGTTTTTATATACCAGGGCTCCACTGCAGTAACAGGAAGATGAGGTGTGATTCTTCAGAAGTCACAGGCTTTTTTTTTTTTTTTTCTTTTTCCTCCTTCTGATTTTGTATTGGATCTTCCACAGATACACGTGAAAGCGCACTTTGACTACGATCCCTCTGATGACCCTTACGTCCCCTGCCGAGAGTTAGGCCTCTCTTTTCAAAAAGGAGATATACTTCATGTGATCAGCCAAGAAGATCCAAACTGGTGGCAGGCTTACAGAGATGGTGATGAAGATAATCAGCCATTGGCAGGCCTTATCCCTGGTAAACAAAACTAGAAAAAGCTTAACAGCCAGTTCCTGTAGCCACAGGAGCAATATTCTGGTTTTCAGAGACTCGTATGTCCTTAAGTATCCATTGCCTTAAATATCTGTGACTTTTAACCTTTTGCAATAAAGCCTACTGTTGGTTATGTAATTCACTTAAAAGGTTGACCTTTTAGGCGCATCTCCATGTATAGATGTTAAATGCAGAATAAAGCTTCTACTTCCACTGCAATTCACCTTTGAAGAGCTACTCTCCCTTTACTCCTCCACCTTGGGGACTCTGGATTCAGGGTTCCCTCTGCTGGCTACAGCAGAAATGTGGGACTTCATCTTGCTTGTTGTCTGGAGATGAGCAGCTTAAGTTTCTTACTATATCAAGTAGTATATTTGAAAAATGTATCTTTTTTTGTAATAACTTTTCTGCATGTTTTTACTTAGCAGAGAGCTTCAGTTACTTGTGAGTCATGCTTTCTTTCTCATTGTCGGGGACCTTTGAGGTGTAGGGTTTTCAGACACTGAAGTCAGTATATAATCTTTCGATTGAAATACATACTGCACTCTAGTCCATTAATGATCTGCTGGTCTTCTAAACATAGTGAACAAAAGACTTCTCAAATTCCGTAGAATATCACACTGTAACTGTATGACATTTGAGTAAGTTGAGAGCACCCATTTAAATATAAGCTAGTGTTTTTCAAGCTGAGTTCAAAAGATTTAGTATAAAGAGAACGTATTTAACATACAAAAATAATTGGGAAAACATATCAGTATAGTGGGGAAGTGTAGTCTTTCCAGTAGTTTCAATTTTCTAGGCAAAACTGTCCAGAATAGTACAAATGCTCTGCAAGTCTTTCTCAATGAATATATTGTCAAAGCAATAAACAAGCTTCTTCGCAATTTTAATTTATCATTTAACATTTTTCTTATGTATCATATTCTACTAGAACTTTCAGAGGTTTTAAACCTTAGGACAAAGTAAAATAAGTAAGACATTACAAAAAAAGGTATGGAAATGGTTTCTAAATGTTAACTGCTTTGTACTTTTTTTTTTTTTTTTTTGTAATATGCATTAAGGAAAAAGTTTTCAGCAACAAAGAGAAGCAATGAAGCAAACCATAGAGGAAGACAAGGAGCCAGAGAAATCAGGTTGGATTTATGCTTCTTCCCAAGGGAAAAGATTGGGAGATGCTAACTAGTGATATAAGGAACCTTGTCACTGTAAAGTTGCAGCAAATTCTTCTATTTTTTGTAATACAAGTGGGATGATTCTTTGAAATTCTTGTTGTAAATAAGTCTGAATTTAGCGCTTTGTTGTATAAATCACATATTTTTAAAAATAATGTATGTGCAGTGTAATTAGGAAGAGGAAGGGGAATTTGGAAAGCCCCTTTTTTCATAAAGAATTTAATCTGCCATGACTCAGTTGAAGTCCTTGGCATGACATTTGCTTAATACACCAAGTGGTTGTAATGAGCTGAAGAATATTCTGCCTTTTCAAAACTGCAGAATAAATTTCCCATTTAAAGATCCAGATAGTAGATTGGATGGGAAGGTTTTTACTGTATGAATATTTAATTTTGTTTATTTTTCTTTTGGTTAGGAAAACTCTGGTGTGCGAAGAAAAACAAAAAGAAACGGAAAAAAGTTTTATACAATGCAAATAAAAATGATGGTAAGTAACATCTTTTACACAGTGTGTGCGCTTTCAAGCCTCTGGAAGAGATTCTACAAATAACCTTGTGAAAAGCATGCTGAAATTCAGTATATGATGTTAGAAATACTGCCTGGTGATGTTCTGTGTGGACACAGTAGTATGGTTTGTAATAGCATTTAGTGAAAGATGGAGAAGCAGCAGTAGGATTTGTAGGGTGATTTAGTGCCTTTAATGAAGACCAGGTGATAGAGGTAAAAAAAAGCAGATAGCTTTTTTAGGCATGGAAGCACTCATAATTTTTAAATGATGAACCCACTTATTATGGTTTTGTGGTAATATCTCACCCTGCATAATTAAGTTTAGTAAATGGAAACTTTCTCCACAGAGTCTATATGTTATTTATAGTAAATTCTTACAAAAGTACTTTGGGAATGGGATGATGATTTTTGTTGTTGTTGGGCATAAAGTGTTATTCTTGTGCTAGAAACTTGTTCCTTGGCAAGGAAGTTGTTTCCTGAGTTTATTCTGCCACTTATATCAGTAGTAAGTGGAAACACATTTTCTTTCTGCAGAAAAGGGGAAAAAAAAAAAGCCTGATGTTACTGGACCAAGTGATGGTCTTTGGGGTTCTGTTGCTTTGGTGACTCACAGTTAGATTCTGGGCGGAGAGTCAGGAGCTGCCTGAAACTTGATGCTGCATGACTGCAACTAGCGGTAAAGTATGTTGTGACTATTTTATTGTTTCTCTCTCAAGATTATGACAATGAGGAAATTTTGACCTATGAAGAAATGTCACTGTATCATCAACCAGCAAATAGGAAAAGGCCTATTGTTCTGATCGGCCCCCAGAACTGTGGCCAAAATGAATTGCGGCAGCGACTTATGAATAACGAAGTGGAACGCTTTGCCTCTGCAGTTCCCCGTAAGTTTGACAGGCAGATGTGATTGCTTCTTCTAAACATCGTCTGCACACAAATTGTCTTCTGTTGAAAACAGCAATTAGGAATTTGGGGGTTTTGAGCAGGACACAGTCAGCTCTTGACAAAGTTATATCTTGTGTGGCAAGAAGTAGCTTTGGTAAGTCAATGCAACTCCAGTGTCCCAACAGAGTGTTATAGAGGCATTGTAAGATGTATGTATATTTCAGTTTGAGTAAAATTGGAGTGAGTTACAGATGTTTAAAATGGAAACCAGTACATACATTTTTAACCTACATATTCTGCATACGCTTATACTTAAGGGGCCATAGTGCCTTCCCAAACCACTTACATTTCAGTGAATTTTATTTTTTTTAATGTCTAACGTATCCTGAATTAGGTTTACAAACAGGTAACAATATAATGTTGTAAACAACTAAGGGTTGTTTTCACATCCAGAATGCAGCTGCACAGGTGAAACCATTGCTTGTTGGCTAATTGTTTTTCTCTAAATAATGGAAACAAGACCTCTATATGTATGTTCAGTGTTTGGCAACTTAATCTGTCTTATTACTGAAAATAAAATCCTTGCATTTCTTAAATATTTCAAATACTTCTTTCTTTTTTCCTTAAACACAGCCCCCCCCCCCCCCCCCCCCCCCCCCCCCCCCCCGTTCAGCCCCCCTCCCCTCTTTCTTCTTGTTTCTTCCTCTCCCTCGTGCTCCCTCTCTCTCTCTGTTTTTTTTTTTT
>WTSP01001430.1:16195-72446 GCA_025331215.1 Actenoides lindsayi | reverse complement strand
ATCCCACCCAGAAAAACAGCAGCTGAGACATTATCTTTATGATAGTAATTTGAAATAGTTTCCAATTTTCAATGTAATTTAACCCTCTCCTCCCCACAACCCCAATAACAATAGGGTAGGATTAAGTTTTCATGAGCCTTAATCACTCTCTAAAACTCCTGGAGATTTCCAAGAACAGGCTTCCATGCAGCTGGTATCCATCTACCAGTTCCCTTCATGTTTGGGCTTTTAGAAGGTGTTTGGTTGGGTTTTTTTGTTACATTTAGGGTTTTTTTTCCAAATTGTATTTTAGGTCTGCTCTTTCAGCAAACATCAACAGCAAGCTTTTTCCTCATAGTGTCAGCTAAACTTAAGAATTACTTCTTGTGCATCTGTGAAAGTAGCCAATTAGCATCTGAGAAATCAAGATGGAATGCTCAGCAGTTTTGTGGTAAGTATGCAAAGACAGCACAGTGTGTAACTTACCCCCATTTATAGTGTTGCAGGGAGCGGGGGACTCTTCCTCTGTGGGTGTTTGTGCCCCAGAAGTCTCAGGCTGACGTATGTGTAAGATTGAGCTGTTCTAATGCACCAGGTTCTGTGGAAAGCCTTTCCTTTTTCTAGGGTGTTTCCAGGGTGTAGTGTCCAACTTCGCAGCTGCTGGTTGTGTATTTTACTGCTCAGATATTAGGTGCGTTACCAGGATTCAGCTCAATCTTTTTTATTATCTTGACTATTCCCTATTTAAAGATGAAATCCAAAGCTCATATGATGTCAGAACTAACAGCATTATCTGAGTTTATATTGTTTGACTGAGGAGCAGTCTGCATATAAAAGCAAGAGGGAAAGGAAGGGTTTGAACTAATTAAATTTCCTCTTACAAACCAGATTAAGTGTGCAGAGTCTTCTAGGAGAGTATGCAAGATATTAAATTAGTTGGATGTTGGCCCACTTCCTGAATTGAGTTTTCAGTCCTTCATGACAACTACTCTGGAAGTTGCCCTGACCAGGATTGAGCGCAGCGGAGAGCGGATAGAACAAGAGCCTGCCACGCTCAGTGTACTGCTGGTGCTGGCAGGGGGCTCCACAGGTGGGGCCCAGGGAAGCTACGTGCCAAAATGCAGAGATAGGGGTGGGGGGGTTGGCTTTTCTTGCATTGTGATCCCTGCTGACATCATGTATCTACTGAGCTGTTTACCTCACTGAATACAGGAGTGGTCTGTCTTCATAGCTGAATAATTCACGGGCTTGTAAGTCCCCTGAGTGAGTATTGTCATTACATCTGTTCTAGAGAAGGAAAACTATGGGAAACTGCAGGTCACCATGCAAATGGTCACTGGAGGAGGAAATGAAACTGCTGGCTTGACGTGGTGAGTACTCACAGTTCCTTCTGTCCTCCTAGAAGAAGTGCAGTACACCTACCCCAGCTCTCGCTCCTGGGACGTGCTCGGCCCTTCCTCCAGACGCCCGGCTTGGGGCTCTGCTACAAACCACCTGGGTTTTGGGCTAAACTGAGGCAGTCCTGGGCTCTTCACATTGGCTCACTGCACTATATGTTTTGTGAATCTTTAAGGTTAATTAACTCAGCAAGCAATGTAAGCTTGAAGTAACTAAGGGGATAGCATTTGTCTGAGAGGAACAAAAGGAACAGGAATAACTGTGGATATATGCAGTATGTATATCATGTACACATACAAAATATACATATGTTTGTGTACCTATAGAAAAACCTATGTCTTAATTACATGCCCTGCTTTATGCATCTGGCTCAGAAGGAGTGCAAAGATGGCCTAACCCACATGCTTGGCACATTATTTCTTCGCTGTGGAGAGCACCTGTTTTCCACAGGAGCAGCTGTGAACTGATTCTCCAGACCCGTGTTTGTTGGACGTCAGCGTATCGCTGGTAGCAGCACAGCATCACAGGAACCTGCAAGATTCATTTCCTCAGAATGTAAATTCCCAGCACTAAAGTATATTAGAGTTTGGGATAGAATTTTCCTAATACATAGGAAAAATGTTAAGAGACTAATTCCAATTAAGTATATTTTCAAGTACCTGATCATACTGTCGGGCCCTGAGCTGATGGTGGCAGCACTAGGCCTGGCTGACAGCAGAAACAAAGCAAGCCTCTAGCCCCCTGAACCTTAACTTTGGGGTAATTCAGGATTAGTGTGAATATTTAATTCAGATCTGTGAGGAAGGCCAGCTGCCCAGTGTTCTACACTCTGAAGTGATTAAATCTTCAACTATCTATGAAGGCTGAAAGAATATGCAATCGTTCCTTAAGTGCTTGAACAAAATCACCACAGGAATGCAAATCAAGCCTTCACTTGGATTTCAGTTTTAACTCAATGCTCGTTTTGTTGTTAACTTACCTTTCAGTTCTCAAACTTCACTTTGTCCTACCGAAAAGAAAAACATCTATTTTATAGAAGAACAAGTTTTTTAAACCCTTCTATCTCCATTATGTCATCAAACCAACTCATCACCCCTTTATCCTTTCACAAACTTAAGTGTTTTGCATAGCTTCTTAGGTAACAAATTCGGGGAATACTTCACACATCAGATTCTTCAGGCACTTTCACTGCTACCATAAACAAAAACTAAATGTAAGATTTATGTTGTTATAAACTTCAAAATATTTGAAGATAAAAACCCCACTCGGATGGTTGCTTTCCTCACTCCAGTCGTGTATTTATGCCAAGTGTAACTCTGTTGTCATGGCTGCTTTGTCAACTCATAAAAATAACATTTCACTAGTCTCCAAACCACCAGCTGCAGGGACTGTTAGAGGGAAGGAATGTGGCCTCTATAAAAATTAATCCAGAGGAGCCTCCATCACTTTAACATAACCACAGTAAAAGCCACACTCCATTCAAGGAACTCATACCTAAAGAATCTTACTCAATCCTTGCAACTCAGAGGAGAGGCCTGATTTTGTTCCAGAGAATTCTTGGTCAGTTTGAAGTGAAGCCGATGCTACAATATGTGGATAGGAGTAGCTAGAGGGAGGTACTGCAACTGGTTTGTACCTTACTGGAGAGCAAAGCTCTTCCACACAGCTCTTTTTGAAGCAATGGCAGACCTTGTTGGGATATCTTCCCTTAGTTGTTCTGGAAGCAAATGCAGAAGAACACTGCAGAAATCTCAAAGCTATATATAGTGATACGGTCTCCTTTAAATGACTAGTTCTATTAAACCCTAGTACCTGCAACTAGAGATCTGCTGTACAGTTCTTTTTTCCTTTGCTGTTACAGGGAGCAGATTAAATCTCATCTGGTTTCTGGTCAACAACATGCAAGATCAAAAGCAGCAATGATAAAAATAGAAGATCTGGCCATGTATGTGAGGTGAGGGGAAAAGTAGCTTTGCATCATTGCATTTGATAGCCAAGTACTCTTTGGGGGTATGTTGACGCGCTCTGCCACCCGGCTCATGCCAACCTCCATTTTCCATGTTTGTTCAAATCCTAATGGTATGAAGTCACTGACTAGTTTATAGTGAATGCAGAGTTACTTAAGGAATTCTTCACAACTAATACGTGTCTCATATAGTGAGACTATTAAAAGAAATACTTGAGCCCAGACCTCATTTTAACCTCAACTGTTCTGTATTATTTCAACACAATGTGTCATCCATCACCTCCTTTTCCTCTCTAGGCTCCCCCTCCTTCCAGGGGGGTGCAAAGCAGTCAGTGCTGCTTTATTCTCTCTTGCACACACACCCCCCATCCCCCTCGCAGCCCTAGGTTGCTGTGGCCCTGCCCCAGTTACCCTTGGCCAAAGCCACGGCAGCAGTTCAGCCCCCGGCCCTTCCCCTCCTGCAGGGGTGAGCTGGAACAGACTACAGGGAAGGGGAGGAGTTGCATGATTGCCCTGCATCAGCTTCCAACATGCCCACAACCTCCTCCTCTTGCCTTCTAGGTTAGATGAGTGTTTGACATCACCAGTACCATCCAGGCCAGGCCCCCTTCACGCAGCACAAGGGCACCAAAAGCCATGGTTGCCACAGTTAAGGCCACAGAGGAGCAGTATTTGAAGTAGGTGTTGTAGCAAGCAACAGTTAACAGAGGCAGGCTTCAGGTACTCTGGGTACAGGCAAGAGCAAGTTCTCCCCTTGGCTTTGCTGCAGCAGTTTAGAGAAGCAAGAGCTGACACTGAGGTCTCTTTATCAGTCAGTGCAGCTGCTAGCCTGGGTTGCAATAGCACCTCTGGTAACTCAGGTTGCAGGTGCATTCTGGAAGTTACAGCACCTACTCTTCACAACTGTGCTGACATTATCTAATGAGCAATTAGATTTATTCTGTGCTCAGGAAAAAACCTCCAAACCCCAATAGCACTGAAAAAGCAGGTCAGCTAAAATCACACAAAGTTGTTAGGATATCCACCTTCCTCCCCCTTTTCCCCAAGAACAATAATGCCTGGGGAGCTTTATGAGCATGTTTTGACTTTTGGAAACTGATCAGAAATACCAAGATTTACTGTAACTAAGATAATCAAGACTTAATTAACTAAGCACCAGGAACAACTCCAATTTGAAAGAGAGATCTAGTCATCTGCTTGTATCAACAGTGATAGTACACACCAGTCCAGTACACCCATTTTTTTCTTGGAAAAGTTAAAAACTCAGTGACAGTTCAGTTTCAATGCCCAACCCATACCTTCTCTTGCAGGAACCTTTACATCTTGATACAGATTAATTCCTTTAAATGGACATGTTTTTCAGCACTTTGCTGCCCTGTGCGCCAGGGAACTCTTGACGGGGGGAGTAAAGTTTGCTGAACAGTAACTGCAACCTCCTGCAGCATCACAGGAGGTAAATGTGGAGTGTAATAGGTACAAAGTGTACACAAGATGCAAGTTTTTACAATGCTCCTGGGAGTGCAATCGTTATACCTAACATTTAACAAATTAATATTAATAAAAGCCATTATCAGTGATTAGTTACATTGGTTTAATTTTGACTGTGACTTGACTATGTCAAATGGAGTACGTTCTATTTACATTTAAAGCACAATGCTACTCAAAAGCCACACAGAAGTCAGAGCAACTGAACACCCCTCCCCTTTTCCAGAGTGACTCAGTCACACTCACGGCCATCAAGCTCCAAAAATGCAGCTGAAGATCAAGTGAAGATGCTCTCTTCCTGTATCTCTGAAGTACCATTTTGATGTACACACTGCTGTGATGAGCCACTTTTATACCAGTTTCAAGAAACCAGATCTGTTCACCCTAACTGCATGTAAATTTTTGCAAGTGTTTCATGCTGGAAGGAAATTCTGCAGTTTAGGGGTAGTTTCTACTGCTACATTTTTGGTCACAGTTTTATGCTTACAGGGGTTTGCCTTCTCTAACTAGAGATCCTAACTCAGCGACTGGTTACAAATAAGCCAAGCAGCAAAGCCTCCATGCACAAGTATATAAGAGCATAATGATTACATTTTAGACTGGGCAAGAATACAAGGCTTAATCATGCTACTCAGACATCCACAGCTTGACCTTCTCCAAAACTTTGGTAAAAACAATTACAAGTTCTGGCAGTTGTTTTACTTGCACCTCTACTACTGCCTTCCTCCCCTACCCCCCATCACCTGTACAGTAAATTTAGTTGGGAAACTACTGATTAGGACTTTTTTGAGGACTTGTGGCTTGCTCTGTCTTCAGGTTTGCAGCATGCAACTGCTGCACAATGCACTTGGGAAGGAAGGGCACGGTTTAGTAACCTAGCACTGAACTACCCCAGTAGTGGCACACACCACTGAACTGATCAGCTCCAAGGGCAGCCTTTGGATCAGTGATTGAAGCAATGCTGAATTTCACTACACTGCGTCTTAGTACATGCTGAATGAGGAGCAAATGAACCTTGAGACTACACTTAAGTTCCTCTAGTCCCAGAATGGGTACTTTACTGCAGAACCTTACTGAGTAAAGGGAGGTCCCCTGGAGAAGCATCTTTACCAAAGGATGGGCGTGAAGTGAGGGCTAAACCCTGCAGATCTAGCACTGGACTATGTTAATCTACAGCTAGGATATCCTTTCTGAAACTCAAGAGTACTCTGCAGCATGCCTGGGAGGAACAACATACCAGCAGGAAGTTTTCTCAAAGCCCCACATTACTGCTTGCCACTACTCCACAGAAGCTTCAGCTACATCAAAAGCAGGCAGCTCTGGACCTCAAGCCCCCAAAGTGTATTTAGTGCTTTCTGTAGTTGAGCTAGACTGCACAGAAACATCCCATGCTCCTGGGTACTGCAGCACCCCCACTTTTGAAATGCAGAGACAGTGTTTAAGTGCAATGGCATTTCTGGTAACAATTCAAGAAATTAAATACTCCTTATGAATGTAATTTAGTTTACTGGGCACCTAAAGCAAGCACTTGAAGGAATCTTAACTGACAAAAGAGGCTTGTTCTCCTAACTGCACATCAGGAATCCTGCCTTGCACCTTTCACAGCACACTACCAGTAAAATGGGAGTACCAGACCCACTCTCCCCCTCACAGCACTTTAAGGTGCATAAATGCAAACTGTCTTTTCCCCTCAAAGCAATCACCTTCACCATTTCTAGTTTCCCACACCTTGTTTAGCTCCCCCCTGCAGGAGACAACAGTAGATAGGGTTAAAGCACTTCCACCACTGGCAAAAACAAGTTCCCCTCCAGGAGCCACTACTGTCTTACCCTTAAAATATATCATCTTTCAACAATTATAATCAAGAAAAAAAAAGTTTCACTGGGGACAAGGTTCTAGGAAGCAAGGTATTGGGAGTATTTAATAGATGACATTTCAAGCCTGTACAACGCAACATCATTAAATTCTTGTAGGGTTCTTTTTGCCAATTTGATTTGAGAACCATACATCTACGTCAGGGGCACTTCATCAGAAAAACATGCATGTCACAGGGGGCAAGTTCAAAGCATGAAGTTAAAAAGCACATCCTGGTAAAGCCTACACTGGACCCCAGGGCAGAACTCCTACCATTTCTCCAGCACCATTTCATTTGGTGTCCTGTCACAGCCACTCTGTAGTGGATAATCTTGCCTGTGACCTTATTTAGAATTCATCTGCAGATTAAGACAATTATAAAAAGAATCTTAAGATGGTCCCAGTCTAAGTCAACTCCCCCTGATCTTTCCTTCCGTAATTCAGCTAGTTGTCAGTCACAGCTTTTCTAGGAGGAGACATTCAGGAACAAGTCAAGTATCACAATGTTTATTGATAGATACAAGTATATAAAATCAGGGCATGAACATGTCTTGATAAATTAAGTAGACTTAATTTCAGTACTATAATAGAGGGACCAATTCAAATTTCTCACCATGTCATGTTTCACACCCACAAAACCTCTTCCAAAGGGCATTAAACCATCTCTTCAGCTGATCAGTTTTTGTGCAAGTAAACTGTTTCTTTTTAAAAGACTTGTGCACTTGCCCAGGCTCAAGGATATTAAAACCTAGCACATAAAGCCCATTACTAGAGGTAGAAATACAGGCAATATACTATTACGGCAACAACCATCGATTACAGTTAAGGATTCTCTGTAACAACCAAATGGGTAATCAATATTGCAACAACTCAAGTATTACACTGAGCAAAGTGCATTTCTACAGTATTCAGTGTTGCTATTCAGTTTTCTAACTTAAAAACAGCCTATGATAACTGGTGGCAAAGAAGACCCTTGCAACAGACTGCTTCTGCTCCAGAACTTATGATGTAGTTATTGCATGCTGCTAATACACTGTTATCTAAACATTAAAGATACTCTAAAATATTTTTATTGTAGACTATTAAGACATACTACAAAAACCTTTTGCAGAAGGTATCCTATTGATGTACTTCTGCTTTAAATATTGTGAAACATTACAGCGGAATGAATTTTCGCAGTGGTTAGGTCAAATGCAGTTACATCATAGCAACAGTATGTTTGCACAATTTAAGGCTTTGGCTGGTTCTTTAGTCAGCTTCTTCTTCAGATTCTTCTTCTTCAGCAGTTTCCAGCCAGGTTAGCCACTGGTTTACCTGCAGTTACATGAAACCGGTTTAAGGGAGCAGCAATTATTTCCATGCTTGTGCAGCACACAGCTTCCACCCCCCCAACTCGTTTTCACAAGCTTTCAGCCACTCTGCACCAAATATCGGTCTCTTTTAGTAAAGAGAACAAGGTTTAGTTACCTTGCCTCACTCCTTCCTACTGAAAAAGGTCAGGAAGTTGAGATCTAACAAGGCTTAAGACACTGTTTGAACTGTTCTCAGATGCTGCAGTGCAGCAGAGATCACAAAAAGTGCAAAACCAAAATCTCTAATGTTAGCAAACTTACCTGGAATAAAGCTTTGCCTTTCCCTGGAAACTCTTGAGTAATATCTTCTTTCCATGCCAAAAAGGCTTCTTCTTCAATGATCTCCATGTCGTAGAAATGAACAAAGAAGCGCAGTAACATGCCTAGGGAAGTAAAGTCAAGCTTTTAGGCCTGACAACCTTCTGAACTCAAGCCAAAAAAGTGTAGCGACTAGCCCAAAAGCTATGCACAGACCCAAGTTACATTCTGGATAAGCTCCTGATGGACTCACCTTTTGGAAAGTTATTGTTGTAGCAGTGGACCTGGAGTGCATATAAAGCACTCACTTGCAGATCAACGTGGTCATGGAGGAACTTCTGCATTACTGGCTTGAAGGAAAGAAGCAGTTGTTTTTCCTGCTCTAGCTGCTCTTTAGACGGAGCAGATGAAGAATCCGATTCGTCACTAGGTGGGTTTACTTCACTAGAAATATACTGCAAGAAACTGGACAAAAGAAATAAAAAATAAGTTCTGTAAACTAAGATATAGCTGCTAGATTTCATGTTCCAGAGCAGCAAGACAAGCACTCCAGTTCAGTTTGCTAGCTATTAGTAAAAAGAGGTGCACGCACCGATTACTATCATGGCTGACTGCACCACCACCAGGAAATCAATCCCAGTTTTCGCTTCTGCTATGGCTCCAAAACATTTTAGAAGAAGGATATGCAAGTCTAGACTTCTTCCCAAGGAAGAACAACACTGCACATGGACGCAAGCCTGGAGACTTGCTTCTCTCAAATACAATGGGTGTTTAATACAGGGGAGGTTCACTTAGAACCATTTATCTCCTGGTGTACTTTATCTTTTTCTGCAGAACTACTAGTCAGCATTACAGACTTTGCTGCTTCCGGGTAGGTTAACATTATCACATGCCTAAACTCCATCAGAATAGCATCTCACCTGGTCATCAATATATTCACAAATCCCTTATCTACATGAAGTTTGGGTGAAATGTTATCTTTAATCCATTTGTAGATGGCTTGAGGGGATGGATCCGATTTTATTTGCTTTAGCAGTTCCTTCTCCAGTTTCAGAAGGGGGAACAAGAAGCTAAGCCCCTTCCCTTCTAAGATCTCCAGCATGCGGTCCTTGTTCTGGTCAATTTCTGACAAAGAAAGAAAAAACCCACACTGAAGTGCCAGTGCTAATCAAAAGCCGTCATCAATGGTCTGTGAGTCTAACCACCTCTTAGGAAACACCATTATTAAGAATGACAACTGACTGCATCAGAACAACCTGTATGTTACTTTACTTTGTGTAAAAAACCCAAACAAACCAAGAGAAAACATCCTGCATGCGCTACTGAGGTGCCACAAGAGCTAGGTGGTATCTCTTACCTGGTAACATTTTCTGCATATTCACTTTGCTTTGTTGGAACAATTCTGTTAGCCATTCCCGATCTTGTAACTTAGCTAACTGCTGAAGGCAAAGCAGGAAGAGAGGGAAGTGGGTGCCACTTTCCAGTGGTTGAGCCAGTTCAGAAATGCTCACCAGTTCTGAAATAATGGCACGGGCTGCAAACTGTGCTAAGTAGGATTTCACCAACGGGATGTCCACCTCCAGTTTGGGGCACTGGTCCAATACATTCAGGAATGCCTAAGAAACAGCAAAACACAAGTTGAAGTTCTGAACTAATTCTGTTCTTGTGCACAGCAATATCTTGCTACACGGGAGCCTCACATTTCTTTTCTGCATTGTATCATTTGTCAAGAGGTTCCCCATCTCCAGTTCCTGAAATCCTGTACTTGTGTTTCTTCATTTTATCACTTCTTAGCCCCTCACAGGTTTATACATTACTTTTACCTCCTCTTAAAAACATCTGCACACTGCCTTTACATAAGCAAAACACCACGAACGGCCAAGCAACAAGGGCTGCAGGCCTACTAGATTGTGATACCTGCATGAAGTTGTCACTTGTGGCTATTCCTTCCTGCTTGAGCAAGCTGATCAAAGTACTTGCTTTCTCTTTGTCCTCATCTGATCTGTCTAGGGATTGAATGATTACTTTGCTCAGCATCTCAGGAATGAAGTGTTTTGGAGCTCTCATTTCTCTCACGGTGTTGACAGCATCATTAGCGTTTCCATTGTTCAGGTACTCGGTCACAACGGCTTCCTAGAGACAGGCAAAATGTACAGTTAAAATAAACAGCTTTGAAGACCATATATATAAGGCTTCAAGAAGCACTACTATTATATACTGAACTTACAGTTTGTTTAAGTAGCTCTTCTTTAGAAGGAGGTGGTTTCTTGGTGGTCTTGGCAGGCTTTTCTTGTATAAGTGGTGGATTTGTTTTAAGACCAAGTTGAGGAGGCTGAAAAACAGCAGGATTTATTTGCAATATATCTACCTACACTTACATCACGTTTAAGAACACCAAGTACATACACAGGCAAATGAAAATAAACCCAGGTTTTCATACATTCTGTGTATCCTGCTCTGTGCCATGGAAGACTTCTCTCTCCCGACACCAGAAACTGGTCTGAGTTTCACATGCACAAAGAAATGAAGTACGGCCAACAACGGACAGCAGCTTTGGTATTTACCTGTCCCAAAGGTGGTGTCTGAGTGCGTGGTGGTTGAGCACTGGGAGGAATCATAGTTATCTGGGGCTGAAGCTTTGGCACTTGGTTTTTATTCATTAGAAAAGACTGAGCAGGTCTCAGGCTAATCTGTAAACAGATAAATGAGAAAAAAACTCAAACTGTTTCAAGTATTCTGACCAAGGACACACAGCCATGGATTCACAGCAACTGATCCCACTGGAGCATGACTTTCCTGTTTCTACAATGTTAACATTGAAACACAAATTAAGGCACAGGTACTGAATTCCCCCCCAAACCACACGAATCACAACTTGCTGCAAGTTACTAGTATTTAGTTCCACTGGTATCAAGATCTGAATTGCTCCTTTTAGATGCAGTATGTTAGAGACCCAAAAAGATACTCAGCACATTTGCTGATATTTTACAGCCAAGAAAAAGCCTCAGTATACCAATTGCTCAGAAATCAGGATACAAATCTGGTTAACACTCAAAATAACAATGCAATTTACTTAGCACTTGACATTTTGCCTATTAGCCAGTTTGGGGGAAAAAAAAAAATAATTTAGCCTGGTCCAGCACTTCAGGGTTTCTAAACTTGAGGATTTTCTGAAATTTTACTGAAATGTACTGTTATCAGTATGATGCATGGGAACTGATGTCAGAGTAGTGTTCTTGGGGAGGTGTGGGGGAAGGGACACCCCAAAAAAATTGCCCTCATATCTCAGTCTTGGTCATAGGACGCTGGATACCCTAAGGAAAGTGAGGGGTAAGGTGAAAGAGGAAGGGACAAAGGAGGAGGAGAAGGAGAAAGAGTTCCAGCATTAGTCCTCATAATAACGCGTCTTGCTATAATCATTGGGCAATATTTAGAATAGGCTTTAAGTAATGTAGGCATGTAATGTACCTCATCTGCATTAAGCTGTCCTTTCTTAGAAAACCGAGGTGGCATATCCTTCGACTGTCCTTGTTGCTGGGATAAGAGTCCCTGATTCTGGTTATGGTAGAGCTGGCTTTGCCCCTATTTCAGAAAGGGAGATATAGAGAAAGAAGTGCAGATGATGGAGTGGCGTACATCATATGGTAGGTAGTACCGGAGGGACCAGAGGAACAAAGATTCTATTTGGGAGAAAGAAGGAGCAGGGGTGGTGGGAGAGTAGCATCTATCCCTAAAAACAGGGCTATCTTTTAAATAAAACACACCATTCTGACCCACCAAAGCCACATGCACCTTTTCTTGCAGTTAAAAAAAAAGTGTATTCCTTGCATCTCTTGCACAATTTAAAAAGTGGTTTAGAATTTTTGTATCAGCTGAGCAACAGTTCTTATCAGAATCGTTATCTTGAGGAAGTCTTTCAACATAAGCAGACTATAATCCATAACATACGCATCTGTAGAAGAGCTTCTAAACAAGCTGAAGTAACCCTGCAAACAATATTCTCCTTACCTGACTTTTCAGAAAGTATTTGCCTAGTTCTCCAAACTGGGATTGAGCAGAAGGCATGAGGTGACCCCCATGGCCATTGAAGAGTTGGTTTGAACGATGGCGTCCCATGGTGGGTGAAAATCTATCCTGAATAACTCCTGGACCAGTACCAATTCCACTACCTGTATTAAGGAGACAAACCCAATTGTAGTTCTCTTTCAGCACAGTACAGCCACAGTCATCGCATCAGCCTGGGAGTTTCAGCGTACCTGGCATTTGTCCAAACATATCAGCAAGCCCTCCGAGTGGGTCCCTGTCAAGTTTCATCCTGGGTGGCATAAAAGGTCCCTCCAGAAAGAAGTCGCTTCTCATCCCTTGAGACATAGGAGCAGGAATAAAAACTCCCAGATCCTTTAAAACAGGAATTACAGTTTTGGTCACTTTGGAGTAATAGTCCCTGAGAAAGTCCTGTCTGATTTTAACACTTAACCCCTTACCATCCCACACTGATGGGAGAACTACTGCTAAGTGCACAGCCTGAGTTTAGTGACATGGAGTAAACAGCGTAAGGATTTAACACTTCACCAAAAGCCAAGCCCAAGACTTTACATGCACCACTTACTTTTACTGCATCTTGACGGATTTGATTGATAGTCTTTGGTCCATTGTCAAGAAAAGCTTTGCGAGGAACCCAGTTGTGTTCTCTCAACTCCACAGTATCCTTGGAACACAATGAATTATTAGGAAAAGATTCGAGACAACTTTGAGAAAAAAACAAAGCAGCAGTAAGTTATTTTATCATCATACCTGCAGCAGGAAACGAATCCTTGCTGGCAATTCCTTACTTGACATCAAGGAGCGCATACGGGCAAAGTACTGATCCATTAAGGACTGCGGGAACAAAAGTGATGCTGCAAGTGAGGGCTCATGCTATCATTGTCTTGAAAGATTTCAGAAAAGGTGACCACACAAGACGTCCAAGATGAAACGGAGCAGACTGTCCTCTCCTGCCATCTCTTGATGGCAGTAGATAGAGCTCAAGGAAAGCTAACGCATCAAAACCTCTCATCTAAGCCCAAGATGAAAATCTGCCAAAATTCTCACTGACACTGTTTCGTTTGATTCTACATTCAGAACTCCCAAGTCAAGGTCCAAGAGCACACCACCTAGTTGTGTTCAGAACAGAGCTCCCCAACACATCTTTTCACACAGCATTTAAACAGCTCTCTCGCTTTTCTGACTCCCTAACTGCATTCTGGAAAGAAACGTGGAACCATGTCCAGGACTGGCTCCTTCTGCCAGCCCACGTGATGCAGGAGCAGTAGCTGGCACTCTTGCCCTCCGAAAGCCAGACCTCAGCTTTGTACTTGTCAAACACTGAATCCAGAAGGTCCGGGCCATTAGTCTTCGTTACACAACGTAACTGGCTTACTGACCGCAGTGGATACGCACGTACCTTGGCTTTTGCATGGTCTAATCTAGGTCCCACTGTCCTCATTATCTGACAGAGGCACTCCAAATCCTCCCCCATATCTTTGAGTTGGACTCTCTTCTTCTTTTCCAAAAGCTGAAATATTAAACAGAGGAATAAAGTATTTCAACACATTGTAAATGACAGTGTGTAGTGACAGCTTTGTCCACGGGCACATGCAGAAACATTCTATCTTGCTCCAAATACAGACTTAAAGACTTGATTTTCAAGAGTTGCTACGTGAAGTACCCAGCCCTAAGCACATGCACTTTGAGGGACCTGTGGTACTTCTGCCTAGGCCAAACTACATCTTCACTTGTAGACAACACCCATGGCTTTGAACAAAGCCAATTTTACTTTTTCATCACACCATAGTAAGACTATTTCAAACAGTGGGGGGTAAATAACTGACAGAACAGTTTTGTGGCGTTCTGTGCTCCAAGATTCCCAAAGCAGCATAAACATGTACGTTTTGGGGGGAGGACTATGAGCAAAATGGGACTCCTAATCTGAATACTCACTGTTTTGATGCACTTATGAAGGATAGATTCATGAATAAGATCAAGCTTGCCAAGTTCTCCAATGAATTTGATGTTCCCCAGCATCTTGATCTTGGCAATGGCTCTCTGTTCCTCCTCCTCAGGGAGGAGGGGACCATCGTGCTTATCATAGACTGGAAAACAAAGAAGGCTGTTTAACCATGGCTGTGGAAAGAGAAGATAAATAAATCCTGTATTTAAGCTGTTTTAAAACTTACTATCAACATTTCTGGTTCGGTTTTCAAATTCATCTTGAAGTTTAGATATTAGGAGGCGTCTGAATGTCTAAGAAAGAGAACAAAGAAAACAATTAAGCTAATCAATACAACTCTACATGCTAGCAAAATTTATCATCCCATACTGAAATACACTCACTGTGCTTTGCTTCTGTCCTGGATGACTCTCTGCTGATGGGCCATCAAAGTTGGGTGCATCTTCTGCCAGTCGCAGACATAGTTGAGCATACAGTGAGCTATACTTTGGCTCTTCAAGGGCTTTGTCTACGATCTAAAGACATTTATTTTGAATATGGCAGCATGTAGTAGGATGGAAACATTAGGAAAGCAAGTCAAGACACAACAGAGTATTACCCCTCTGTGGGACCTAGAACATCTAACTGCTTTTTGCTATTCCATCAAACATAGAAACAATGGATTTTAACACTAGTCATAATGGTGAAGCAAAGGAAAAAACCTGCTCTATGCTACCAGAGAGCTTCTATAATCCTTAGCCATCAAATGGGACAGATCTGAAGTTTATCATCAGAACACTGAAGTTGATCTCAGCTTAAACAACATGGCAGGACAGTTTAAAGACCGGCATACCAAGAGGTGACCTGTGGTAGCTTTTCCAAGACCATTAAGCTTGTTCATTAGGCAAGCAGGAAGAGCGGGGCCCGAGAAGTAAGACTGCTAACATCTTAGATTGTAAAACAATGCGAACAAGATTCCCAATCACTTTTAGTGATTCTTTAAACTTCTAAACCACCAAGTTAAGAGTATTAAGTCTACTTCCTCCCCAGTATATCCTTTTTACACAAAAAGCAGGAATGATACTTCCGTATATTTCAATTACCGATGTTGTTTATCCCATCAAAAAGAGCAAACCTCTTAAATTTTTAACATGCAAGGAAACAGTAGTTGAAGAAACACAGCCAGCTTACCAGCAGTATGACCCCTTTTAGGATGAGCTTAGATTCTACACCCACATTGAGGAGCTCAAGGCATAGCTTGTCAAACTTTTCAGGAGTAAGCTTATTTAGTATGCTAAAGAAAAACAAGCAAAAATAAAAGCAAGGTTACAGACATTTTAAGTATGCCATGAGTAATTTTAGACTCAACTTTACCTTAACTTCTTAAATCTTAAAAAGAAACACCTGAAAAGTGCAATTTCCCATTCAGATATTTTTGGGAGAGATCTTTACAATGTGAAATCTTACAGAAAAAACCTAATCCTCTCACAGGAATTACTTCTGAAGTGTTTGCTGCTGCTGGCCTACCAGTTCCTGCCTCCTCCTCTCTGAAGGACACCACATGCACACACAACCTGCCCCCCCAGAACTCAAGACCCAAATGTCTTCCTTTCCTCCAGCCTATTTATTAGATGAAGAAACCAGTAAAGAAAGAAAACAAAACACAACCTTCCAGAGAACTTACCCTCTTACTTTCCTGAAGATTGCATCATGTCGTTCTTTGTCGTTTGCGGAGTCGTCATCTCGTCTAGTGCTTCGTGAAGGAATCCATTTCTGAGCGTTTTGCCCTGGGGTTTTCCCCAGGAACTCGCTGGAAAAATTTCAACACCACAATTGTTCAACAGAAACATATTTCAAGAACTGGCCTTTTAACCTTTCAGTATTGCCTTGCTTAAACCAATTCTGTTACTAACTTTTTTTAAGAGCACACATTTAGCCACACCAACACTACAACATCTGTCACATAGTAAAGCATTCCCTTAACACTAAAAATAGTACCAACAGTAATACTGATAGTAACAGTAACAAATTACCCAAGAAAAACCTCTAAGCTTTTAAAGTGACATGTATGAGAAAAGTCTGTGCACTCATGAGGAGACGTTTTCAAGAGATTATATGCTCCCCTGCCCCAGACTGGAGGACAAGCTCAGCAGATCCTCCTTGTCCAACTTTCAAGATACTCTATGCTCATTCCAGTATTCGCCATCAAGCATTCTGTCTTTAAAACGATGCCAAATCAAAGAGGAAGATGACATACCTGTTGCTGGCAGTCTTGGGATAGTGCTGAGGTGCACCCCTACCACCTCCTCCGCCTGAAGAAGCACTGTTAACAACAACCAGGTAATCTCGTGTAAGTTGAAAATCCCAATGCTTTCAATTACGTGTCAGTTTTGGTATAAATATAAGACAATTTCAAGCTCTCCTCAAAGGACAGTTTCCACTGCCAAGCATTCAAACAAAACCCAAAGAGCAGTAGTACCTGAAACGAGAAGCACCCCCTTCTGCAATCGCACTCTCCACTTTGGCGGCTTGACAACGAAGAATCTTCAAAAGAATAAAATTAAATTGACGGGGTGGGGAAAAACAAAACCTAGAAAGACAAATCAAGCATTCATATTATAGTTGTTTTACTAGTAGCCACAGTATCCAACTTACAAGCACAAATGTTTATTAGAGAAGAAGAACCCTCAAATCTGAGCTACCCAAGGTCAGAAAACTCTATTTCTGCAATTCTTGGGATACTCCCAGAAAGGCCCATTTCATTATTACAGCCATGTCTTCCAACGGCAGTGAAGGAATCATGGACTGATAAAAAGCATCAAATTTACCCTGTCAACCCCTAAAAAGCATTACAAAAGATAAAAAACCCCAAACATACCAAAAAACACGAATGTGGGGTGTTTTTTTCTCCTGGTAGTACCAGGCTAATTAAATGAACCCTTTATTGATATGTTTTACAAAAGATGAGTAATTACGGCAAAGCAGTCCCAGCTGAAAGGGAGCAGTCCCAGATCCCAACACGCCCTTGCTGCGGTAACGGTGCTGTATTCTACACCCAAGTCCGAACGGCCAATTCAGCTACCGAACAATGCAAAACCACCGCCCCTCCCCAGGCCCAATTCTATCTTCCAGGCAGCCGCAGCGAGGAGCGCTCCTCACGGAGCACAAAGCCCGTCGCGGGGGCAGAAAGGCCCGGGGAACACGCAAGGGAGGCCGCGGGCGCGTTGAGGCTCCGGCCCAGGCCCGCTCGGCGCCGCTCTCGCGCTGCGCAGCCCCCGCCGCGGCCCCGCGCCTCCCGCCGCAGCCCGGCCCCGCGTCGCCCGCTCGCCCGGCCGGAGGAGCCAGCGCGGGCACGAGGAGCGGCTCCCAACATGGCGGCCGCCGAACAAAAGGGCTGCGGGAGGGGGAGGGGCGCCCCCCGCAGGAGGCAGGCGCTGCCCTGCCGCATGGAGCCGGCGGCTCCGGGCGCACCGAGCCGCCTCCCCTTCCCCCACCGGGCGCCGCCCGTTTCCAGGCTCGGGCGCCGCCAGCAGCCCGGCCGGCTCTTTGTTCTCCGCGAGGGAGGCGAGCGGGCTCCGCTCCTCGGTCGCCGGCGGAAAACGTCGCCCTCCGCCCGCGGCACCTGCCCCGGCGGGCCCGGAAAGGGGGAGGGGGCAGCGGTCGGTATCCCCCCGCATCGCCGCCCCCGCTCAAGCGGCGCCCCGGCCCTTTGCTCGCCGGTCAAGCCCGGGCAGGAAACGTGGTGAAGCGAGGCTGCCGCCGACAGGCGCGGCTTCTTGCTCGCCCTTCCCCCAGCACAGACCGCAAGCAGGGAACGAAACAGTAAAAAATGTATTCCCCTCGCCACCGCCTCTCGAGAACCAACAACTGCCTCCCACCGCCCCCCGGCTATGCGGATCCTAAAGGGCCTTAAGGGTGCAGCCCGCTGCGGGTACCGAGGCTACTCCCCACCGAAGGCAAAGCCCTCGGGCACCCGGAGGCTCCGGAGACGGCAGCCAGAGCAGGATCCTGCAGCCGACCTGATCCCCGACGGGCAGAGCTGCAGAGCGGCACTACTCGCCCCCCTCCGCTTCGCCGCGGACACGCGTCCCTAACCCCAGCCGCCCCTCCGCGCCCGGCGGGGGCTCTGCCCGCCTCCTCTCGTCCTCGCTTAGCGCCCGCCGTGACCCCGGGGCGGGCAGCACGAGCGGCCACCGGCCCGAGCCGCCATTTTGTGCGGAAGAAAGGGAGAAGAAACCGACGAGAAAATGGCGGCCACTTCGGGCAGCCGCCATTTTAAGCGGCGGCGGCGGCAGTACCCGCTCCCTCCCGGCCCCAGACGGCTCCCGCGCCTCTCCCGCATTTCTCACCTTCCCTAAGGCCTTGTCAGCTTCCCCGGGTCCCGGCGGCTACCGAGGGCAGGGGAAAAGGCAAGAGAAGGGAGGGGGGGAGGGGAAGGGAGCCGGGGACCGGGGCTGGGGAGGGGAAGGGGGGAGCGCGCGGGACAGGGCGAGTCTCCGAGTCACCACAGCAGGAGCAGCAACGGCCCGACCCTTCCCTCCGCCACCTCCATAGAGAACCGACTCGCTGCCGCGTCTAGAGCGCACCCAGCCAGCCCCACTAACTTTATTGCCCTTCACGCAACCTACCCCACCTCCCTGCGGCAGCCGCCAATCGCCGCGAAGAGCTCCGCCCGCCTTGCCAATCAGAGCCGAGAAAGGGGGTGGCCTTAGCGCCCCAGTGGGCGGGGGAGGGAGGAAGTTTGGTTGAACTGTGCCATCGCCGCAGTGCAGCATCCGTATTCACGAAAGCGGCTACGCTGCGTGGCGGGCGGTAGAGCCTAGAAGGGACCGGAAATTTGCGAAACTGGCGTAGCCGGTTAATGGCGGCAGCTTGGCTGCCTCTCTCCTTCGCGGTTTGCTCCTGTGCTTCAGCCATCTCAGAGCCCAGTTCTAGCGGCCTAGAGTGAGTTATAGTTGCGTCTGTCACGTTCATAGAAGGGTAGTTTAATATTTGCGCATTATGATAAGGTTTTGTGGTTTCTTTAATACTTGTTTTCTTTTATCAGTCTCTTTAAGCCTGCGTTCCCTTCAGTCAGACCACACTTCAGACTTGGTTGAGGTAAAATATTAGCTGACTGCGGGCTGTAGTCCCGAGCTTGCAACCCGATCCAGAGGAGAAGGCTAGCCATTTGAGTCCCCAGAGCCTATCTGTGCAGATCCGATTTCAGGTTTGCTTTCTGGCTTTGGAAACTATTTCTATCTCTGCATGTGCTTTCAGCTCTTAACGGGCCTGTCCATGACGGGGCATCCTGCAGGCAACCCATGGACAACCAGGATCCTCAAGGGACACGTCGATTGTGCTAAGCACACGGCTGGTGGGGTTTTCCTGCTCAGTTAAACAAAACAAAGATGGCCAGCCTTTTAGCTGTAGGTGGGAACTTGAGTCATGGGAGAAGCTTACCAGTGTGAGGGTTTATCCTCTAGCAGTCGGGTCTCAGTCCCAGATTGTCACTGAGGTAGCAGCTGCCTGGCCTTGCCAAAGATTAGAATTTATTCACCCTCGATGGGGCAGGACAGAGAACAAGAGCTATCTACCCCGACAGCAGACTCCATAAACATCCACATCTGCTTTGTTCACACATATGCCTTCCGCTTTCGGTTTGTGTGACTCATAATTCAGATGACTGGGAGAAAGTGATACATGTAGTAACTCTTGAACCATTCAGATGGCAAGTCCAAACAAATGATACTGCAGAACTTCCAGTTTCCCAGAGCCAACTTCATTCCTAATGCTTTCAACACAGTGAGTCTGCCACAACGTCCCAAGGGTTACATAAGGTCTAAAGGGTGCTGCCATACAGGGGTTCCTACGTCGCATCTTGTCTGGGATGAAGTTTGTTCAAGATGGGTTTCCCCCTCTCATACGTGTACGGATTAAGGACTGTTTACTTGTCAGATTGTGTGACAGAGCATCTTGAATAAACTACCTGAAAGTAACTTTTTAGCACATAAGTGTTGCGTAAGGATGAACATAACTGTGATAGTACTGGCCATACCAGAATTTTTATATAATGACCCTTCCCTGCATTTAACAACAGTCACATTACTGCAAGAGCGTGGACCTGACATGTGAATCTGCAAGGACACGTTTGTGTAGAACTCTATGGAAATCCATGGAATCCAGTCTGAAAGAAGATGTCAGTGGGTACAGAGGCAACAGCAAAATCAACAAGATCTAAACCAATACTAAAACCAGTTAACATTATTGAAATAGACATTCTCGGAGTAAAAAGTAGTAAAAATAATGAAAAATACTTGCAAATCTTAAAACCAGAAGTGAAAGCAAGGATTTTGTTTTGCACTGGATGGCAGAATATTCTCATGCAGTGTTTCCAGCATAAGCATTCCAACACTGTTTAGGGCAGAGGCCCCCTAAGTGAAAATTAAGTAGAATTTATCATTTTGTGGGGGAGAGGAAACGCAAAAGAGAATGGAAAACCTGCAACGCATGGTAGGCACATATTGACAGACTAAAGTATCACCTTTTTTTTTTTTGTTTATTTTAAAGCATACTACGAAACAGTTCTATTACCATAACAACAGGAAGAAACCCAACATTTGGTGGGTAAGAGAATAGCAGCAAATCATCGCTATTTTCTCAAAACTGCGATTGGTTTTTTTTAGATCTCAATCCTGTGTGATACTGAGACCAGCAGGATATATTCTATTCCCTAGCTCACACTGACTTTGGCAGGTGGGAGCCTGAGAAGGTTCTGCTCTTGGCTGCTCCTATCTTTCCTTCACCTCTGTGCCACACTTGGCCAGCCTCAGACCGGCTGCACTACTTCCACTGATGGAGGCAATGAACTGTAGGGCAGAGGACAAACAAGATTGTGAAATCTTTGCTATTTTATACATCTCACCTACTTAAATTCCACAAACCGAGGTGGAAGACACCATTATTCCTGTCTGAGAATGCAGCAGCCCAATTGTTTCTATGATTATTCAGTAACAAATTTATCTAAAGATGTTTTTGCTATTTGTCCCCTCGATTGTACAAAAAAGCCCATAATGAATAATCAGCAAGTGGACTGTGATAGCTTTAAGTTTCAGTATCACCTTGCACCCATCATTCATCTTAGTGCGTTGCCCAAATTTTGCCCCCCTCCACTTTGTATTTTCTCCCTTTTCCCCTGAACACCGGTGATGTTTTAATTCAAATAAGCTGGTTTACAGTCGACGTAGTGGTAGTTCTGGATGTGCTTCTGCAGGTCTGAACTAGCAGAATCTGTGCATAATTCTAACTCGAGTGCACTGCCTCTGGTTACTCAGAGGAGAAGGGTGGGCTGTAAAGTGGCACGAGGAACCTGCTGTGTTGCAGACCGTGGCACAGAAACAGGAGCTGCTGCCACAGTTGCAGCATCTGACTGAAGAGAGGAAGAGGAATGCATCTTACTGCACATATGGCAGAGCTCAGGACCCAGACCGGCTGCAGTTGTCTACCAAAACAATCCCCAAAATGTGGGAAAGGAGCTTTGCAAACCTGGGAGGTTTTCCTCACCACTGCCAAGGTGGAATCACTGTGACTTAGCCTGTGTAGTAGGTTGCATTGCAGGGATTTCAAAGCTGAGCCCTGCTGGGTGGAGATTCCAGACAGGATGCTGATGACAGGGTAGCTGTAGCAGTGTGGCACTGTACCATCTCCAGTAAACACTGAATCTCATTACTGTACTGGTTGTGGATCTAGCTAGGCTGGGTTTTGTGCATTAATGTCTTGTAGACATGCGTGGAATATGAACCAGAACATCCATGTAGAGATTTGCTGCAGAGTAAGCGACTCGCTGAAAATTCACACCCTAGTATACTCCAGGCTAATTTCTCCAACATAATCATCTCCTCCACCTTCTTACTTCCCAAACAGTTTTTCTGCCTCACTTTTCTCTGAAGCCATGTATATACAGTTCCTGACCCACCCCATGAGTGAGGCAACTGGCACAGACATGTAACCAAATGTACTCAGAGAGTTTTTCCTGGGATTGAAGTCTGTTTCAGGGAGAGCTGTGCCGTAGAAAACAGGCCCGGGGGGGGAAAAAATCCCAAACCTTAACAAAAAACCAAAAGCAAACTGAGAAAACACAGCTATGTTTTTAAGTTAAACAAATTGTTGGCCCTTCTACTGAAGCAGAATGCTTTTAATGTCAAACCCATTCATACTGTACAGATGCACTGTTACAAGAATTGTTTGCATGGTCTTTTGGAAAAATGCAGTGCTGTGTTGGTTACGTGCCTGGTCTGAAAGTGTTGCAGGAGGCTTTGGGGTTGCTCTCTACAGGCTTTGAATCTGCAGAGTGTACGTTGGCATTCAACTTCTGACTATCTGTAGAGATGACTTGTAGCGAGGCTGATATACAATACTCACTGAGGCAAGAGCATTCCAACTCTTCCAAACAGCAGGGGACTTCAGACCACCTGGGAGGTCACTTCTCTTTTCCCTTTCTTTGGAAATTCCTTTGCTGGTAGCTTTTGGTGAGTCTTTCTATCTAATAAAACAAATCATTTTGCCTTCATCCAGTTGTCTGCTGAAATGCTGTTCCCAATACCTTAACTCAGCACCTGGATTTCCTGCTGCTGGGAACCAGTCTTTTGTCCTTTATCAGATACAGCAAAGGTAATTAAAAAGCTCCTTATTCTCTAGGACTGTGGAGACCTGTTGGATCTCTGAAGTACAGCAATTAGTCTGGCAGTTACAATTGCACGGGACTCTTACGGTGGCTCTTTGTCAGGAATTTGGAAGGATATTTGGGGTGTGACTTTGTAGTTAGCCAGTGAAAACTGCCTAGAATGCTCAAGTGTCAGAGATGCTGATATTTATTTCATCAGTGAGTGTTTATACAGGCAACTAAGGCAAGTGAGGCAGTGCCCCTAAGAGTACAGCTTGCTTTGCTTTCAGAGTCCTATTTAGAAGAGTGAATATTTTTAGCCGGTGCAATTATGCTAATGCATAATCATCATAACTTTCAAAGAGGAAGATTGAATGTGTATTCCCAGAATGGTTTAGGGAAAAAAACCACCAAACCAAAACCCAACCTGAACAGCGTCTTGTCTTCTCAGCGGATCTAGCGCGGTGAAACTTGTAAGCTGCAAAATGGTTACGTTCTCCAGTCTGCTGACAGCTTGGTTCCTGTTGTTTAGCATCAGCAGAGTGTGCTGCACTACACTCTTCTGGTTCTGCCATTGGGTAGCACCAGCTTGACAGGCAATGTATCATTTTCACTCTTTGCCAAGAGAAGAGCTTTTCTTTCTCCGAACCACTGCTGGTTCATGTTTGAGTTACCATAAATCTTTTTCATTTTTCTAGTTGTTAACATTTCAATTGCCTACGTTAATATCTAATTTTGACTCATGTTAGGCCTCTCCAGTATCAACTGAGTTCTGTGGTTTAACTGACTGTGTTTAAAAAGTAATAATCCTTGTATCGGTTTTAAAATGTATTGGCTTGAAAAAAATGTGCCTGCTTAAGGGTTTTTGTGACAATCATCTTCTGTATGAGATACTCTTTGTACTCAGAAACACCTACTGGAGCTGAACACAAATTACAGCTGATTGAGTTGGAAGAGGACCAGTGTCCTAGAGCTGCATTGCATTACTCTTATCTCTATCAAAATACCTTATTGATTAATTCAGAAGCATGGATAGGAAATTGCTATGATTAAAATGCTGTCCTTGGTATTATCAAAATAATTTTGTACTATCTTTTTCATCACAGAAAATGCTGTGTCACAGTTTGCATGTGTAGGAAACACTAGGAATACACCACAGAATATGTATATATGTATTGCTTGCAGAAGAGGGCTTCTGTTGGCTGTAGTGAGCTACTCCTTGCTGTTTGCCTCACTTTTCTGGGGGAAGAAAAGTAGCAAGTCTTCTTGCAGCTTAAGGTAATATCCACATAGAGAAGTTATAAATGGTTGCTGTTAATAGAGTTCCTATTAAAGATAGAAGGATAGCATTAATACTCTCTGTAAAGACCAGATTTTCTGTTACGTAGGGCTCAAAGATCCACTTGAGGTAGAATAAGGGTGAGGAAAAGCTACTTAGCATTTTCAGTCATCAAGAGGATGCAAAAACACAGGGAAATTGGGCAAATCATTATAAATCCAGGTTAACCTTTTAGAAGTCAATGAAATCCTTTCAGTTTCCCTTGTTAGCTGTCTGAAAAGCTCCAAACCTTGCCTTGATATAAAAACATGATTACTTGAACATATGAACATATTATTGTACACTTGTATTTTTAAATAGGTTCTAAACCATGAAACCATTAGGTTACAAGGAACAGCATTTCTGTTGTTTAACCTGTAGTTCCCTTCATTAAATCCAGTCTACTCACCACGTGTTAAAATGAGTTTGCATTTCTGTATTTTTACATTGGCATTCTTTACTCCTTAATCCACATAAGGCAAGCGTGGCTTCTCATTGAAATGATGTCATTTTTTCTCCCTATTTTGGTGAAATCAGTTGGGTTTCTAAAGAAATTGCATGAAGGAGGCTTTTTCCCATTTGTACCCAAATCATGGCTTATACCTACTTTGGGAAGAGAGACAGGAGAGGAGAATCAAACCCACTACCCAGACATGAGCTAAGGGGGATTGGACTAGATGACTTCTGAAGGTCTGTTCCAACCCAAAGCATTCGATGGTTCCATGGAAGTGGTAAAGGTGATCTGCAGCTCAGAAAGGCTGCAGTCTCTGGGGCAATACAAGCCGTTTCAGCAGCATAGGATTATTTCCCATTAGCCAGCTTCACAAGGTTAGTGAATTTAGGAAATGAATAATCACCAACACAGGGTAAACAGTACTGCAGAGATGTATTCGAATAACATGATCCCATTCCTCTGGCTTCTTTCTTGTCCCTTCCAACCCCTACCATTCTATGATTCTACGAACTGGAAGAAGGACAAGGCTGAGGATGTGTCAGCATGAGAACACTCTGAAAGTTGTTCAAATGCACAGAGTTTATGGACTGATTGAAATTAGAACCTGGATACTGAAGCGGAGAAAAAACAGCAGCTAACGTGAAGGCCTCAATACTTTCAGCCAGCTGTCTGAAATTAAATTAAAGCATTTTCTATGTAAATTAAACAAAAAATAAATAAAATTGAGCAATAAGAATGTCCAGTTAGAAATACAGCACAGTTTAACTGGCAATTTAAAAAGATAACAAAGATTAATTTTCCAGTGTATACCTATATAGAAGCCACAGAGAAAAATCCAAGGACTTAAGCAAAGCAGTTCACCTCATACAGGTAAATAAGGACCAAAGCTGTCTGCCTTTAAAGTGAAGTGAAACAATAGCTATGTTCTGTGAGTCTTTATAAAACTCTTTTAGCTTTTCAGTACTCTGAGCTGTGTTTCCCAGTTTCACTGTTCTTGGCAATCAGGACATGTAAGGGATTGGTTTCAAGTGGAAGAAAATGCTTATTTTGATAACACCAGCATTTTCAAAAAGGAAATCAAATGGTACTTTGTTCCTCCCCAAATATTAGTGACAAAGGCTATGACATTTAGGTGTAATAAAACTGGAAAAAAGATAATTTGTGGTTTATTTAGCATAAACTTCATTTTTCTTCTCTCTTTTCCTGACTTACATTTTCCTCATGAACAAAAGACAGAGCTGCCTTATTTTCATATTTGTACCCTTCAATTAATAGTAAAAATAAAATGCACATTTGTTTCTTTACCGATGGATTTCGGTGGCATCCTTAACCTCTGTTTTCCCAGCAGGAACCCTAGATATCATTAATTTCTTCAATGCAAGCATTATTTTCCAGGAAATAGATATTGAAGTTTGGTAGGCAACAAGGTGTAATCATGTCAACTCACTAAGATGAGGAAGAACTAGTAAACAGCTAGATTATGGTATGGGTAGGAGATTATCTCTCCTACTACCTGTAATCAACATTAAACTCTTCCTGTTTAACACACGACTGTATCTACAGATAATGCATTGCCAAGTGACTCACAGAAAACAGAATTTCTTTAAGACTCTTACACTTAAAGGCACTGACGGTTGCTCTGCACTCTCTGAATTGTTAGCAGCAGTACAACATGAAGAGGCAAGGCAAAGAAAGATGCCCAGAACAGTTAGACTCTGTTTGCACTGACTGGAGGTGAACTTTGGGTGTAGAGTGCTCCCCTCTGCTTTTCCCTTGTTCCATTAGCAAAAGTTGCAAAGCAGTAGAAACCAATCTGCAGAAAACAGATTTAATCTGTAACGAGCTTCATCCTGCCCAAATTGTATCATAACTGCTACAGAAACATCAGATAGAAGATAGGCAAAATAACCCAACCCACCTGGGTGTGTACTCTACCTTCCAGCAGCTGTGTTTTGGATAGTTCTTCTGAAGTCCTTTCTCTCATCAAAGCTGCACAGACCCTCTAAACCTTTGAGCGTAATCTTATCTGGTTCAGTGGGCCTCTTTACCCTACCTTGAGCACCTGAGTGAAAGCAAAATAGCAAATTTAACTCTATGCTTGCTGGAAATTGTCACTTCTCAATGGAAATGAGAACACAAAAGTCTTTTAAAAGAAACTGTAATTCAAGTTCAGGTCCAGTGACTGTCCAGATCTGCAGAAATTCTGAGTAAAGTAACAGCATTTGAAGATCTGATACTTGTGGTGCTCATAGACTAAACCCTGTGTCTTCCTGCATTCTCACAGTGGCCTCTTCCCACAGATCTTTGCAGGACAGATGGGTTCCACGGGTTTCACACACCCTAGTTTGTATGGCAACATCTGATCAGTCAATTATTGCTCCTTTATTCAAACTGCTCTTTCATTGATTGGCGTGTTTTAGGCAGAAAGGATCTAAATGAAGTCTTCAGGCTTCTGTAAGAAATGCAGAACATCACCATGGTACTCATGTTTGCAGATGTGAATTCGTATCAAGAATATTATCCAGTCATTAGATCTGATGAAATTTAGTATTTCTTTTGCTGCAATCCGTGTAAATATTACTAAGAAGCATTCATTGTTTTCTCTGGGGTTTAGCCAGCTACCAAGAAATGGCTTCAGTGTTTATACTCTAGACCAGCAAGGTCTCAGAATCAGTGAACCTCAGGATTCAAAAGAAGCTTTTGCAGCTAGAAACTGTACTGGAAAGTAAACAAACAAAAGTGATGTTTTGGATTGGCATTGATGTTTCAAACCATTAGTTCTTCTACAAGGTGCAAAGTTGTCACCTCTGCTTTGCCCTGTCAGAAGTGCTGTCACTGAGCTCTCAAAGGGAAATCAATACTAATGCAACTAGTGCTACCTGGAAAAAAAAAAGAGCTGAGAACACTGTTGGGCTCCTTTTCATGGCAGTTGATGATCTAGCCTCGTACGGTGCTGTCGCCTCTGTGTGGTGTTATAACCCAGTGCAGATAACAACTGTAATTAACTGTAATCTAAAAAAATTAGGGCCAGACTACTATAATATTGATTCTTGCTTTCATGGACTTTTTTTTTATCAGGGAGAATTCAAAGGGAGTCCCAGACCATCTATTCTTTATTGACAGATCTCTGTAAACAGCAAGTCTGTTTGAAGGGATTTGTGCAAATAAGTACTATTTTCTCTTCTTGAACTGTTTACTCTGATTAATACATCAAAATCTTCACTTGCATGTCCTTCATTTTTACTTGCTTTTGCTTTCCTAGGTATCTGTGTAGTTTTTATCACTAGAGTGTCTGAACAATGTAGAAAAATCAGTGATATAAATCTCTGTTTTATTAGAACCTTTCATGTAGTACATAAAATTTATGTCCCATTTAGGGGTGTTTCACACAGCGCTAACGAGGACAAAGGAGCCATGGTACAAGACCAAATAAAGATGTAGTTAATTAGTCTGTGTAGCAGTCTCTGTAACTTAGGAAGGAAGATTAAGAAATAAAGTCTTCGTGGAAGATGAGTGCTGTTTAGGTCTGAAGTTAGGATCTATTCTGTGTAGATGTATGTTATGGAGAGTGAAAGGGTATTTTCAGGCTAACATGTACATCTGTGTACAGGATCTGAAACTGCCCCTAAATTAAATGAGGGAATGTTTGAGAAGCAGAATATATATGCCTAGGTGGAAGACATGCTGCTTTCAGTAACGTTTCTCTTACCAAAACTTGATTTTTGCAAAGCACTGCATTGTGGAATGGGATGACACCTTTGGATTTCACTGGGACTGCCTCTGTGCACAGTAGTTTGTTCTGCATTCAGAGGGGTGAGAGCTGCCTTTGCTTTCTGTGACGTGAGGATGTTTACAGTGGAGTCAGTGCAGAGGTGGTGCAGAGCTCGGAATGGAGCCTGCTTTTCCTTTATGGTTACTTCCTCTACACACAAACCCCGAGTAAACGCGTCGCACAGGAAGTCTGTGGAGTTACTCTCGCTTTATGCTGCTGTAACAGGACACGTGAGAGAAATGGAATGACTGTTTCTGTTCTAAGCAGACATAACACTGTTAAGGAGCAGCTCCAACAGGAGCACATCTTGGAAAGCACTGTTAGAAAGGCTTTACTGAAGAAGGCTGTTTTAAAGAAAGGTTGGAAGTAGCAGAAAGAAGAGTCACGTGTCTTCTTCCAAGTTTAAATAGTGCATGAATAGTGCATTACAAGTCCACACTGGTTATAATGCTGAATACTATCCGGTGGCCTCTGTCTGGCCATGTTTTAATGTGGACTAATCTATTTAAATTTAGATTATAAGGGCAAAAGATCAATATCAGTCCTGCTTCAAGAAGTAAGTACTTCCAGTCTGCGCTGGACTTGTAGCATGCTACCTGTCCGTGGCTTGTGGCCTTCCAGTTCTACTTCTGAGGTACTGGGAGTTAAAACACTTAAAATATAGAAACAGCTGACAGAAGAGACCTTAGAAACATGCTGGAAAGCACCAGTGCCATTGTAAAGCTCTTCCTAACAAATAAAAGACCAGTGTGGAATTTTGCCTCTTCACCAGTCTAGTAAACATCGTCAAACTTCCCGTCAGAATCATACTGTGTTTTCCAAGAAGAGAGATGTCATCATCTTCATCCAGGTCAGTTAAGAAAAAACGGTCTCTCCCCAGCTTCCACTCACTCGTGGGGGGCTGGACAAAGTTAAACACAGCAATTCAAAAGCCACATCCATTAGTCAAGATGGAATTAGACTTTCTGCTAAAGGAAGAACAATGAAAAATATTTACAGAGTGAACAGACTTCCTTTAATTTAGATATTGTAGTTCTTTCACATCACATGTTTCCTGAACAGGTTTCACTGGATAGAATTGATTTTTTCTGGCCTAGCGTTTCCCTTTCTTCAATAGCCTTATGTTCCTTTTTGTATGATTCATTAGATACCTTAAATAATGCTATTCCATCCTCTAATCAGTGTTTGTTAGCTTCCAGGAGTCAGATCTTATTGCTAGGCAACTAAACAAGAAATCTCCATCTCTCTATTAAGCAGGTTGCTGTATCCATGCCTGACCTCACGCTTATCTATACAGACTTCTGTGAAATTACCCCAGTGCAGCTGTAAACAGCAAATGCAAACACGCTGCATGTACTGCACATGCTGAATTTATCTTGCAGTTAAAACAGCTTGGGAAAAGACTTTCAGATGTATTGCTTAGATGTATTTCCCTCATGTGCAACTAGCTGTAAGGGCAGCCGTGGTGCTCAAAACTACTTTTGTCTTCTGGGCTGCTAAGAGAAAAGCTATTTATATATTAACCACTACAATCTACACTTTTTTTACATCAAGATATCTTTGATATTTTTATTGTCTGCATGAGACTATGGTTACTGTAATTCTCTGTTTGTAGGTTTTCCAAAGGAATTATGAGTTAGTTAGAAAAGCCAAGGCGAGGGCTCCAGCAGAGTGCACGGGCAGCAGCCTCTCTGCAGCTCTGACAGAGCTGAGTATTTCCCTGGGCTCGTATCTGCCATCCTGGTGCTTGACTGCATTGCCAGTGCCATCCAGCTTACTTTGTTGATCCTCTAATAATAAGATGTCCTTAATAACATCATCGTCTTATTACTGAGGATTTATTCTTCTTTTCCACGTCATTTTTGTAGCTGGAGTATCACTTTCTGCCCTGGAGAAAAAGGTTTTTGACGTCACACGTTGGCACGACGTTTCTTTTTAAACTGTTTTATATTGATTTTTACCCAGCTCCTATCACACTTTTACCAGGTGTATTTGTACGTGTGACGTGTGAGTCTCAGTTTTAGAACTGTATCCTGCAGGACAGGTCAGGAGGGACATGGGGAGGTCACCTGGCTGACAGTGCTGCTCAAGGCATGGCCAGGCTCAGCAGCTGGGGCCTTGTGCCCTGGGGGTTGGAGATCTCCAGGGGTGGGCTTTGGGCAGCCTCTCCAGGGCCTTGCTGCAGTGCTTAGCCACCCTCACAGGGAAGATGGGGTTTGTCGTGTGTGCTCAGAATGGCCTTTTGTTCCTTCCCTGTGCACCTCTGGGAAGAGTCTCCTTTTGCCTCCTCTGTCACTGCTCTCTAGGTGGTAGAAAGCCGCATTTGGGTTCCTCGCAGCCTTGGTTTTTCTGCTTGCTGAAGAACCTTAGACCTCATCCCGTGGAATGTGCTGCAGCCATTGGGGCAGACTGCCTCTGGGCTTCTTCCAATCTGTCGTTCTCTTTCCAACACCAAGTGCCAAAACTGGACACAGTATTCCAGTAAAAGGTATCTGGATGTGGCCTCACAAGTGCTGAACAAAGGGAATAAAAGCTGCTCCCAATATGCTAGCTATGCGTGTACTAATGCAGTTGGGTATGTGGTTTGTCTTCATCGCTGCAGATGTATATTGCTGACTCATGTTCATCTGCTCTATACTGGTGTTTTGAAGCTCCCATCTCTTCCAATACCCAGTTCAGTTCTGAATTACACTTTATACCAGCTTCTGATCCTCAGTATCTACAGAAGGAGCTTGTGGATACTTTTTCATTCTGCCTGGCTCATAGAGGTACACCTAAAGTTGGTTAGTATAAATAAAGGAACTGAACTGATCTATATTCTGTTCTAATTTTGGTTCAGCTGTGATTAAAGTTGTTCTGCTGTCCTTCCTGTTCAGCTCAGAAATAGATTGGTAACTGACTCATGATAGAAAATAGCATTTAAAAATAGACATGATCACACACTGGGGGTGATCCCATGGAACAGGCCTTCAGGTGGAGGTAGAGTCTAAACCCTTCTGCTTTGCTGTCACAGCATTGCTATTATTTGCATTTCCCACGCAGCACCACTGCTTTTCTCACCTCTTCAATCTCACCTGTATTTAGGAACGGAGGCAATCTGGCAAGGACACTTAGGGAGATGGAGGAAAGCTGCAGGTTTACACTACACTTAGTATTTCAGCAGTGCCGTCAGCTGTCCCAAGGCCATGGGACGTTGGAAGTGGGATGCTGAAGCCCCCCCAGCCTTGCCCTCCTGGAGCGTGCCTAGACACAGGTGTCTGTACTGGGAGAGCCAGGGTGCCTTGCTGGAGTGCAGGGCAGTCCCAGTGTGCTGGTGGCAGTGGCAGCACCACTGCTCAGGCTGGCCAGCCCGTGTGACTCTTGGTGGGCACCACGTATCAGCTGCCTGAGGAGGCAGGCTGTGTAGCAGAGGACACCGAACACGTGCAAAGGGTGTAAGCTTCTCCCTCCAGTTCTACCAGTTTGAAGCGAGGAGAACACTTCTCAAGAGGAAAGAGTATCTGACTCCTACATACCCATGCAGCAATTAGCCCCTCCCTGACCTGCAGAAGTAGGTGGCAGATGATGCTGGTTGTGGTGATGGACATCTCTGGTATAAGCCATACGCACACCACGAGTGTATCCCCTATCAGCCACCCAGTAGCTTTCAGGATACTCCCCTTAGGAATCCACTAAGCTGTCCAGTAGCCACAAAAGGATGTTATTATGTTTAGTATTGTTTGTTCAGTTATAAATTTCAGTTGAAATCCCAAGTTGCTACATCTGACTAAGCTCTATCTACTATAAATATTATCTTTAATATAATATTGTATTATACACTGGCTATTTTCTCTTGATGATTCAGTCTATTTTCTTCTCTTGTAATATGAAATTTCTGTGTCAGAGTAGCTAATTTTAAGATGTTACAGATGAAAGCATGAAACCAATAAGTTATTAAATAATTATAAATAACCCTTGCTATGTTAACAATATTTGTATATTTTATGCCGTCAAAAAATTGGTATTTTTGTGAGTTTGGCTTAGTTTGACTAAAAGACCTGTTGGTTTTGGTTTCTTAGAGGACAATTTTCTTACCCTACATCATCAAATCTCTAGATTCTAAAAAGCTGTATGTACATTTTCTATGGAGTAAGATTCTGTAAAGATAGAATTGCTACAGGCTTCCCAGAGAGGTGGGGGGTGCCTGAAGCCTGTCAGCATTTGAGGCGTTTGGACAATGCACTTAACAACATGTTTTAGTGTTTGGTCAGCCCTGAATTGATCAGGCAGTTGGGACTTAGATGACTGTTGTAGGTCCCTTCCAACTGAAATATTCTAGTCCAGGCTAGTCTAAAGTACATTTCTTTTTCATTTTGTTTGACAGAAAAATGTGATTTATTTTCAAAAAGCAGCCTTCTAATAGAGCTCCTCAGCCTTTGGTGCTTCAAAAAAGAGCAAAACTCAGTCATGAATTTATATGCAGACTCAATAAGTGCACTGTACTAATCTATCATATTTCTTACTTCTTTCTCACTGATTTAGCTGTGATTTCCAAACTTCCATTTTTTTTTACAGTGCTTCAATGGGGACATGAAACTTTGCCATGAAATACTCTGAAATAAGCACATAGGTTTTTAAACTTCAGGCAAAATATGTGGCAGTTCCAGGAAAAACATGGTAACAGATTCTAAATATGGTAAACCCACACACATTCAGTATATGCATCTTTGTACATGCAGAAAACATGCAGGTACACGCGTGTAACACGCCAGGCTGTGATTGCTAGACCTTGGAGTTTCCATTTGGAACTTCCTGGCATACGTGAATCTAACTGCCATCCCTTCCTCTTATGCAAACAGAAAGATCTATTTTTAAAATAATTTAATCAAAGGAGATTTTATTTAGAAGAAAGTTGAGATAGAAGGAAGTACATCCTGCCCTGCAGAATTTGGCTCCAGCCTCCCCACTGCCCTGAGCTGATGTTGTCATGTCCACATCTGTGGTTGGTGCTGAGAACCTGGGGTCCACATGCCATGTGAGTGCAGGGAAAGCAGGGACTCTGCTTTCAGTTAGCTCCAGTTTGTGCCTGTGAACTGAAAGGCCATTGATAGTTGGAGCACGTTAGCTGCTCTGTATCTTGCATCCTCCCACTTTGCTTCATTTGGAGGATATCTACATGTACTCTGATCCATGAGAGTCAGGTAAGAGGGAATAAACAGGAGATTCACTTCCAAAGCATAGTCCTGATCTGAACATCAAGACTCACATAGATGTATCCATTGATGGAACGATTGGAAAAGCTGGCAGATTCAGCCAGGGTCTGGGGACTTAGTACGTTCTCCTCTTTGAAAAGAAATTATCTCTCTATTCACCAGTGATTAAAAAACTTATGCCACTAGATAGTCTCTCTGCTAGGATGAGAGAGAAGGAAACATGATAGAACAGAATTCTATATAATAGATATAATATAATATAATATAATGAATATAATAGTGTTCATAGTGGAAGCCACATGTTAGGTTAGTAAGAAAGGACTAACCTGCTAGGTGGTGATGTGTTTCAAAAAGAAAATGGAGGGCACATGGACAAAATAGTATTTTCTGTGTATGTGATTTTACTATTTGCAAGCCTTCACTATTACCTTTTCATAAAGCTACAACTAAGAAAATTTTCCCTGATTTCAAAATTTGAATTCTTCGTGGTCTGGAAACTGGTAAATTTAAGACCTTGCATGAAATCCAGCACACCACTTAATTCTACAGCATTAGTTACATCACTACAACTGCAACTAATGTCTTTATTCTTCTGAGTCATTACTGTGAAATACTACAGCAGTGACTACAGAGAAATATGGTAGTTCTGTAATAATGATGGACCTGGAGAAGATTACATAATTCAGACACTTGTGAAATGAGTAGAATTATGGATTTCTTGGCGAGGTTTGTCTCCCGAGACTGCGGTTGGATACAGGAGCTGTAGCACAGGAGCCCGTGAGGAAAGCTGATAGGAGGAGGCTGATTCTGCAGGGTTATTCAGATGAAGCAGGACTTGCTCTGAGCAATGAATGCATTCATTTTCATGAGGTAGCCTAATAACAGAATATTAAACCTTACATCTTAGTGTTCAAACTCTGATTAAATAACTGAAGGCAGAATGCTTTACTGCACTTTGGTATGGTTCTCATTGGAAACTGGTAGATACCACACAAGCAAAAACAAAAGGACAGAGGCCATTTTATTTTTTACACAGACTTTTCTAAAAGTAGGTAGTTGATCACTGAGCAGAGGTAATGAGCCGTGTAGATATTTGTTACTAAAGCTTCTGCCATCCTTATCGTGATAGCTGCGGCATTTATGTAGCTTTAAACAGGAGTATTATTGGCTTTATGTCGAGGAAATCAATCCATAAATGAAAAAAAAAAGTATTTTTAAAAAACAGGTGCATTCTTTAAACTCAACCTTTCTCTCCCCTTTTGTGAACCACTCTATATCTGTAGTCCAGCTGTGGTACTTGCTGCAGCACTGTGTCCCCATGGCTGCTGCTCAGCACAGGTTTTGCCAGAGGACAGGCTGGAGCAGGGTTTGGCAGCTCCTGACTGCAGATTCTGACAGGGTTGGGAGCACTCTTTTCAGTGGTGCCCACTGACAGGACAAAGGGCAGTGGGCACGTACTAGAACAGGGGCAGTTCCAACTAGACATAAGGAAGAACTTCTTTGCTGTGAGGGTGATGGAGCACTGGAGCAGGCTGCCCACAGAAGTTGTGGAGTCTTCTCTGAAGGCTTTACAAACCTGTCTGGACTTGTTCTTGTGCAGTGTTCTCTAGGTGAACCTGCTTTAGCAGGGGAGTTGACTGGCTGATCTCCAGAGGTCCCTCCAGCCCCTACCATTCTGTGATCATTCTGTGAGCCGTAAGATATTGAGGTGAGTTGGCTGCGAGAATCAAGATATTCTTCAGAACTCACCAGAAGTCCTGGAGTTGGGAAGGGCCTTCATCATACTGCTGATTCTAAGATCATCTGGTGAGCAGCCTTTCATTTGTTTGAGTTGGAGGGGTTTTAAAATTCTGCTAGGTTTCTGTCAGCACCTTCAGCCTCTGAATTGGGAAAGAAGAGCATAGTCCAGCACAAGCCATTTGAAAGTCTCTAACCCCTGAGCATTTGAGCTTTAAACTCTTACTGTAAACATTTCCTTTTTAATCATATTTAGGGCCCGACTATTTCTAACCATTGCTTGATTATTAAGTGTTACTTGGTTCCTCAGAGGTTTTTTTGGAAAAAGACTATGGCATATATAAGGATTAATTAATTCCCTGCAGGTCTTTGTATTCTCTTCAACTCCCAGTCTGGGTTTCTGGATCTTTTTGCATGTTCATATGTATTCAGGAGCTAAACAGCTATCGGTACAAAAGAAAAAACAAAGTCACTGTAAAATACCAAAATGGCTTTTCTCTCCAAGAGAGGGGGTCATGAATTTTACTGCCAGCTGATTTGAGACCTAGGAGAACAACTACACAGCATTTTTTGCCTGTGTAGTCTTTATTTGTTATTATTGATTGAAATGAAGCTTAAAAGTGTGGTTCTTCTGAAGCCTTTTGAGAAAGGGTGAGTTAGTTCTGCTGGAGTATGTGTGACACCTCTGAAAGCTCCTCGGTGGGTCAGAGGTGAAATCAGAGGTCACTTCAAAATTTTGTATACAGGTGGAGAAAAAGAAGAACAATTTCTGTGCAAGGGGATAGTTTATGAGCAATGAGTAAGTGTAATAGGCAGGTTAAAGCACCTTCTTTGAGAAAGCAGCAAAAAAGCAAAGTATAGCATTCTGTACTAAGGTCTGACCCCAGAGATACTCATCTGTACAGAAATTGTTCACCAAGCACTACTGTAGAACTGAGAGACTTGCCTGGGGAAACATTTTTTGTGCTTGAGTATAATTCTCTAGTTCCATGAGGTTGTTGTCTGGTTATTTAGTTTTGTGAAATATACTTAACTTCAAATAATACAATAATACTATTTACATGTAAGGGCAGAAATCATCACAAAAAGGTGTATTTCTATGTTAAGGAAAAGAAAATATATTAAATCTGCAAATGAAAGCATTTAAAAAGCAGGAAAAACCTCAGAATTTAAATTACCTGGGCTGAATTGTTTGATCTGAAAAGTAGGCAGTGTCAATAAATGAGATCCAGGGACAAAAACTGCAATCCAAAATATTTGTTTATTACCATTTGTGTGATTGACTAGATGGCTGGGATACCATCAAGTGCCTTTAGGTACACGGGATGCAATGTGCTTAGTTCCTGTGCAGAGGTACATGCTACCTGAAAGCACGTGAGTGGTGGTAAAGAAATACTGGATTGCCAAGGGCATGGGCATATTTACAGAGTCTCAGGATGACCATTTGCATTCAGTTCTTTCCCAGAAGGCCACAGTACATATTTAAAATTAAAAAAGAAAAAAAAAAAGGGTGACAAATCAAGACAGGTATAGTCTTGTAATATATACAGATTATACTTCAGGATTTGGTTAATATGTACAGATAATCTGCACGGCCTCTTGAAATAAAACAAAAGCTTTCAAGATACCCTCGTGATGTCATTTATGATACTCATATGTGTTATCACTGAGGAAGTAGAAAGCAATTTTTCCTGAACTTTACCTCCATGAATAATTGTTGACAAAAGGCTTTCCAGGATGAAATGTCACATCTTTCTTTTTTTTTTTTCCCCCTGTGGCCTGTGGTAAGTCCTGCAATCAAAATGTTAAGGTGACTAATATTTTGTTAGGGAAGAGTTTATTGTGTCCACGTGCCCCAGTTTCTCAGCTCTCTGTAACGCCGAGGCCACAGTATGTGATGGAAGGAAAGGAAGTCAAGGGAATACAAACACAACTGGACCACCTCTTACTACTCAGATAAAAAATCTGTCTGCAAAGTTCAGATCTGGAACTAAATATCAAAGATGAGCAATGTTAAAGTTGTTGTTTAGTTTGGGTCCAGTGTTTGGTGTGTTTCCTACCATCGTTTCCTTGCTCACATTGGCAATTCCAACTTGCACAGAAGCAGCTTAAACAGATAAAACTCTCTTGCCTTTACAGCTTAATTAAATACATTTTCTTTTCTTAAATAGATTATGTCTTTATAGAATCCATTGCTGCATGAAAGTACTGAGTAGGGTTGTGAATGGTTTTTGCCATCCCTTTAGCCAACGTGGCTAGGATGACAAGGACTTTTAAGTACGGATCAGGCCCTTTTTACAAAGATTGGATTCATTTGTTACAGTATGGGAAAACAAATGGAATTTTGAGTCATCCTGTGTATAAATAGCTCCTCTAAGGTTTCTCTAAGATTTTTCTCAATTATTCAGATTACCCATATGTTTCTTTGGTTATGAGCACATTTTTTTTTTATATAAAGAAGACGGAGGATTGATTCTGACATTTTCTGTTGTGTGCAGTGACACTTTGGAAGTTGTGACAGTCTGCTGCCAGCTCTGCCTGTTGACTCAGGCAGGAGCTTTTCAAAAGGCACGCTTACTTTAGGGACTCATTTATCATGTTTCCATCTGTTGGATAAATATTTTTTTTACTAAGTGTAAAACCCCAAATTCATGTCAGCCCAGATGCTCAAGAAATTTTTCATGTAGCTGCTGAAAAGCAACAAAATGAGATGGAAAATCCTTTCGAAGCACCTGCCAAGCAAGACTGTACAATCCCGTCCCGGGCAGCCAGAAACTCCTTCAGACTCCATTTGGAACTGCATCAGAGGGGAGTCACCTGAGCTTCTGGATGCCAGCAGTGCTGAAATGCAAAGCAGCAATCTGTGTGATAGTGCAAACCAACCTTCCCGAGGGCTGGTGTGGTTACCCAGCAGGCAGGCAGCCTGGGCAGCCCAACGGCACGCTCTCCGCAGCCGAGCGCCAGGAAAGCTGGCCTCGAGTTCTTTTGGACGCTGGCTGATAGAAGCCTGTTGCTTGCTGTCTGAGAGCTGTAGCTGAAGAAATTTGCATCCCTACTTTTTGCATTTTAACCTCCTGTCTTTGCCAGACAGGACTGGTGAGAGCAGGTGAGACTGAAATCCCCTGGTGTGAGCTCCCTTGCTCCACGCAGAGACTGCTCTGTCCCTCACAGGGCGTATTTGGTAGGTAGACATTAGGAAGTGTTCCTTCAGGCTTCTAAAACCAGTGTTCTTTTGTAAATACACCTCTTTTTCAATTCCATCATTCGCTGAGATAAAATAATTCTCCCGTGGTACATTCTCAGTAATCCTTCTGAGGCTCCACTTGAATAGATCTGGAGGCATCTCTTACTCAAATAGAAGCCTCCTCTGCAACACCAGTGTGCTTTCATTGATACTGATTTATTCCCTTTTTGTATAGTGTGTCTATTGAAATGTTTGCCTAGGAAAAAGCAAAAGCACATAAAGTAGAAGAGGTTAAGTGAGTGACAGAAGAACACCTTTATATAAAGGTTGACTACTCAACACCAAGTTTGATGACAGCAGGTAAGGACAAATTTATTTCCTTTTGAGTCATTTATGAGTTTTTATTTAATGTTGCCATCAGGAGACTTGGTCACCAAAAACCATGCAGTTTTCCCTTTTTCTCTGTCATGGTAACCTGAAAAGCAGGGTTCTTGTCTTTCTTATTTAAGTTTGATTCTGCCCAAGGCATTGAACAACTATGGTCTTGGTGTAAATTGCTACTGTTAGGTTCCTAGTCTCTGATTGCAGAATAGGAATGTGAGACTGGAGGTGACTCTTTGCATCATAGAATCCACCTCTCTGCTGCAGCAGGCTTCAGATCACATAAATCCCCCTAAAAACAACCAAAGTCACTCTTGAAACTACTTCTTCACCCACCTGTACTGAGATACCCTGCATTGTTTTGAAATGCTGTTCCTGAACTTCAAAGGCCTCAGCTCTGCTCACTGCTAGCAGAGAAGGCATCTCTACCTAATAAACTGCCCCTCCTCTAAAAGCACTACTGCTAGGAAAGCTTTCTTCCATCTGACAAAATGCAAGATACACACGTGAAAATCCGGTGTGCTGGGTGTTTGTTTCGTACTCGTACCAGAGTGCTGTTCTGGGGCCCCACTGATGAGAAACTCTAATTTCTTTGTCCAGCCTTCATGACCAGTGAGCCTGTGCTTGAAATGTCATTACCCAGCTTGCAGACTTGACTGTGCAGTTTCTGGGGTTGTCAAAACTCTTCTGGGGAGGTTTGTTTAAAGCTTTGGTTAAGACACATCTAAGATTGCTCACCGAGGTGAGTTACGGGAATGCACAAACTATTGCTTTGCCAATAGGTATTCCATAAAGAATGTAGGAATAGGGTGGAAGATCCAGGGTTACTAAATGGTACTATAGTAGGGGAAGAAATGCTTGGCTTCCCTGAGCATTGCAGTCTGAGACTGATTAAAAAAGCCTTATAACTAGAAATATGCCAGGACATCTCAATTGTGTGTTTAAAGTCAGCAATCAGCATTCTCGTCATAGAATCATAGAATGTTAGGGCTTGGAAAGGACCAAGAAAGATCATCTAGTCCAACCCCCCTGCCAGAGCAGGATCACCTAGATCACCTAGATAGATCCGTAGGGATGAATTTAGAATGCACTGAAAATTAGTGTTAATGTCTCTGATGGCTTTTCTACTTCAGTGAAAAAAAAACCCACTTCAGGAATGACTCCATGATTTTGTGAAAGCAAATAGCATGACCTGAGCCCGTGTCTCTGGCCAGAAACAAGAAAAATCTCCTTAGAATTTCTGTTTTCTGGCTTCTTTTTCTGATTCAGAACTTCCATTGTCTTCAGTGATTATCTGAAATGCAATTCTAAACGTGTAGAGGTTTGTCCATCCTCAGCCATGCTATTAAATTGTTCTCTGTTCTTCCAGTTCTCTCTGAGTTCCTGGCCCGACACCATCGCCATCTGAATCGAACCCGTAATTTATGACTCGAGTTACAGCTAAAGCAGATTGCTTTGCTTTTAATTTCTAAAATGACAGTTTAAGTAGATTCCGCCTGGATTCAAGATTCTAGGGATTTATTATCAGGCTGTGACAAGGGAAAGAAGATGGATTTTTTAGAGGAATGCAGCACGAACTGCATAGCTCCAGAAATACCTGTCTAGCACTGTATTTTTTGCACTCCCGTACTAGTAATCATCGAGTTGTTCAGGGGAAATTTTACTGATGAGCTTGGATGGGGCTCTTTCAGCTCTTCCTTGGAGTTGCTTATTGAGGCTTTCAGATCACAGATGCACAGATTACTGCTCTTGGTAGGGTCCTGGCAAAGGCAGTTTGATCTAAGTGCATAGAAAGGTGAAATTTAACCCTGTAAATGGGACTGTGGACTTGTAGCATTTTATAAAGGGCTGCTTAGGCTTATGGACCGAGGAAACCCCGGTCCAGTCACTCATCCACAGCTGTCTGACAGAGCTGCGGATCATCATAACACTCCTCTCTTTTCCTCTGCTATCAGATACTGGCCATTGCTTCTCCATTCACAGAGTCTGCCACTGGTATTGAATGTTTCGGGCTGCCAGGGGCAGCAGCTGTAGACAGAGGGGTTTTTCCGTGGGAAAGTTAGCGGGTGTGTTGCTGGGGTGTTCTGCCACTTGATGTCCTCCTAACCTCGCTTACCGTCAGCAGCTGCACGCTCCCAACTCAGACGTGTGTTTCTATCAAAGGTGCCTATCTTGTTATCCACTATTTAATCGGAAGGGTCTGTCTCATTTTTTTTCAGTATGTGAATTGGGAAGATTTCTTCTGAGTCTGAGCGTTATAAATACAGCCTTAAAAATACCCTGCATGAAAACCCACAGCTTCAGAAACTCGGGCGTTTTCATTGTGTTCTGCTGTAAGAACACAGTCCAGTTTAGTGCTATTGGGACTCAGCACTACTCCATACAAACATTTCATGCTAGTTTTGTGGGGTTTACCCCAAGGCACAATTTGAAGGTAACGCACGTTATGTGGGAGTCATAATTAAATCTGGCTATGAATAAATAACTTTGAACAAAATTTCTAGTACTTGCACATTTGAGGTATGGCACAAATACAGACTTTACATATAGATACAGCATACTGCTTGTCCTTTAATTTGTGCCCTGTTATTTCTTACTTTAAGTATTTTCTTTGTGAAAAAAGGGTGATACATAAATAACACAGAGTGATAAATAATGGTAATGAAGTGTATTTTTGTGTACTTGGGACTTCATGAATAATACTTTTCTGCCAGTTCATAAAATCAGAAGGATAATCTCACATCCTTCTATTCCAAAGAAAGGAAAATATTTAATCCAAAGAAGAATCTCTGCAGCCTTAAGAATTCTGGTGATGGTGCTAGTCACCTGCACCCAGTGGAGGTCAGTTGTGTGCTGGCTGCAATGTGTGCCCTTCAGCAGCAACTCCTCCCAGCTGTGTCACACTCAGTAAATCTTGTGCTTCAGAATATTAACCAAATAAAGGATTTTAAAACCCCCCATGGCTTTTTTTTTGCAGCAGAGTTGACAGGTCTGTTTGCTCTCCATAGTTTATCCATGTATATTAATATATGTGCATAGATATGTACTTCTCAGCATATAGAAACCAACAGGTTGGTTCTGTAAGTAAAACTTCACCTCCTCCTGCTCCCCTGCTCTTTTACTGTGGTAGGGATTTCCATCGGGTTTAAATTGTTTATGACAACACAGGTTTTACAAGGTGCATGGATAGTAGCAAATGGGAAATTTTCCAATACAGATAGCACAATTTTTGAAAGTCTCCTTGCAAATCTGACCCTTACTGTGTCCACTAAACAAGACACTGAGACTGATGTCACACTGAAGGGCTTTCTTCTGATGTGGAACTTAAGTTTGACCTAAACTTCAGTTTAGGATTTTTAAATGAACTCATTCTTCAGTTAAAAAAGGAGGACAATGGTTCCATAACGTATTATTAGGGAAACAAAAGGAAGTGTTTTCCATGGAATACTCAGTAATTGGTCCATCCCTTTTCCCTAAATGCACCCTGTACTATTTAAAGTAATTATACTAATCATCACAGTATTTAGGCACAGATTACATTCATGAAGAAAAATGAAGATGCTCTTCTAGCACGCTAGTGAAATCTGCTTTGACAAGTTAATCCAGTACTTATTTAATTAAACAATGGTAATAAAACATTTAATTGCACTTTAAGATTTCTATTTCTGTCATCCAACCAAGCAAAACATTCAGAACTCTATGTATGTCAAGCACATCCAATATGACCATGTTTTATAGATTAATGAAAGAAACTGAGCTGCAGTGTGCACAGGTATAAACAGTTAATTGTTTCATTCCCTTTCTGTTACTTGAGGCTGAAGCAAAAGGGAAATAGCCCTCTTCTCCCCCAACCCAGCCCTCTTTGTTTCTGAGGAATGTTGATCAGCTTCCTAGTACTAGCAGACTACAATCACCAACAACTAATTAGTTTTAGATAATGATATTGGTAATGAGCCTCTAGTTCCTCAGAGGCAGTAAACTAAGTTTGACTCAGATTAATTTTGTTATTTATCAAGAATGTTATTGTGATAAGCAACATGAACCCTTTGAGTATGTTTAATGCTAAATATTTTCTTCTAATTTAATAGTATCAACACCATTTTTTTTACAGTTTTTGCTGAAATAACATCTGGTTTTAAATCAACTTCCCATTAAACAATGATAGTATTTATCTTCTTGTTAGACCAATCACTTGATTGCTCTCTTGGACATCTTTACTCTTCGGGCAGTTATCTCATCACCTGAGGTAAGAACACTTAATTGGGAAAGATTTTTTAAATGAACTTCTTATCACATTACCTCTTGAGGAGACTTCTGCCTAGTCTAATGTCAAGCAGCGTTCTTACAGTGCTGCTTTTACAGGGCATAAGATTCTCTGATTTGCAATCAGGTAGGTGTTCCCCAAGTGAGATTACAATGTGTTGGAGCTGCCAACTGTGAGGTCTAGAGACACTAGTTGAGTCTCCATTCCATGTGGAGCTGTTGCCGTAGTTGTCAGATGTAGGGTTATTTTCTATGTTCCAAGAAGTTATCCTCAAAATACTTTTAATAGTTGTGAATGATTAAAGAAAGAATACCATTACCCAGCAGATGGTAAGAGAGATTGTGGAATGATTTCAAGCTTGGAGCTGCAGTAGGGAAGCAGAAACGAGACATTTTAGCCCTTGAGGATGTCATTTTGATGCCATTTTTCTCCCTGGTAAGTTTATATTGGAGAGCAGTTGTGTTTAGTTGGTAGATGTGGAAAGATGCCTTTCCTTGTAGTATTGCATGTTGAAAATGAGGCTACAGAAGGCAGAAATGTAACTTAAATGTTTCTTGACTGACCTGTGTCTGCTCCTGCTAAACATTATAGGACTTGATTAATGTGTAATTCCTTAAAACACCGACCCCCTGTGAGAAGATTAACAGTGGAAGACTGTAACATATTGAAACATCTGGGATTTTGGACTCTTTTTAACTTTCCATGGCTGTTTATACCTGTTCAGTGCCTTAGAGTCAAAGCCTGAATCTTATTCTTGTTCCCAAAAGATGAGGCATTGAAAGGCATTGTGCTTGTCCAGTTCACATGTTTACATTGCAATTCTGACAACGCTTACAAGTGCTTTCTGCTGGTGCATGGAGTCCCTTTTTATTTTGCTTTTGTACTTGAAAGTTCTCTAGTATGACTAAAGCTTTCTCACTTTTGACATTTGCCAACTTCCAGTTGACTGGGACGAATCTGGGCTTACAAGAGTGTTGAAAAATAATGGAGAGGTCCTGCAGTAACATCAGCCAGCTCTTTCAGTGCCCTCAGGTGAACCCCACTGAACCCCAGGTCCTGCAGTAACATCAGCCAGCTCTTTCAGTGCCCTCAGGTGAACCCCACTGAACCCCATAGACTAATGTGCACTCAGATGGAGCAGCAAGTGCTGAACAAGTTGAGAATCAGGTGGGAGTTTATCATCCCCAACAGCCCCACATCTCCCTGCCCACCCCTGGTCACAGTCCCAGGGCTCATCACTGGTGTTAATGATAGGAGAAAAAGGCTTTAAATGTCTCTGCATCTCTCTTTGGAAGGTGACTGACCTCATCAAGTAACAGACCAATATTATCTCAGATACACCTTTTGATGAAAGAAGAAAAATGTGTAATACTGAGAAATCCAACCATGGGGGTAAAATGAGAAGACAAAAGGAGATGAGGGTGAAATGAAGCAGTTTGGTTCAACTCCCTGGGGTCCTCTAACTTTCCTTGTTCTGCTTGTAAGCACATAATGCCCATGGAGCTTTCTTCTATTTATGGCACACCAATTTTCTGCTTCCTTTTATCGTAGAAATATGAAGTGATTGCAGCTTACCAAGGTGACAAGAAGTATGTACTTGTTGGGTGAGGAGCTGATGTTTTCCTCTGTGTGTGTCACACGCCATCACCCCCAAATGCCTCACTCTGCCAACCTCCTCACGACTTCAATTTTCATATTTGTTTGGCAAAAGCCCTTAATCATGGTAATTTATGTTTCAAGTCTGTCAGCTTCAGTTCTCTCCAGCCTGTCTGCTGTGTGAGAAGTGTAGATCACGAACTCATCAGTCAGGCAAAGGCAAAAATAGTTAACAGCCTTTTAATTATTGGAAAAGAAGGGAAAAAAAAAAATGTACACACATTTGTCCAGTGAGCTTCTGAGGATAAAGTTACCTTTGAAGTCTGAGAAGTATGACAGTACTTACTATTAAATTACTCTATGTGGAGGAATTCTGCTGACATTTGTTATAAAGAACCTCTTTAAGTTGACTCTAAAACTTGCTTTTCTTTTCTGTTAGCTACCTAAAGGTATGAGAAATCTCTTTTTTTAAACCTTACTCTCCTAGAGATCTGTAGGAACCAGATTTACAAAGCTTGCAGGAATTTGTCTTGAGTTCTTTTATTATTTCAGTCAGTGCATGAATTTTAATAGAACTACTTAAACCAGAGCTCTGTTTATGATATTTGCATATGTCTCAGTGGGAAATTCAAATAAGTTAGTGTAGCTAGGAGCATGTTTTATACAGAGCAAAAGTCAAAGGAGTGACTAGATGGCTAGTCACATGAACAAAGTTTTGTCTCCAAAAAACCTTATGTAACATACAGAAAGAATATTTTAGAATATTCTGTTAGAATATTTTCTAATGATAAAAAATGAAACTCTTCATGGGGTTTTAAAGCTGTTCATATGAATACTGGGGTGGGGGGAAGTGGAAATCATTTGAATTCCTTTAAGAAAAAGTTAAAAGTAGTGCAGCAATCAGGTGAAGCTGCACTAATGCTAAATCCCCAAAATGTCTTCAGTCTCTTTAGGAAGCCAAAGTGGAACACTTCAGTTTTGGAAACTGCAGTTTTGGTTTTTAGAAACATTTTTCCTATGAAGACTTTCAATGTAACTACTGTTGGGATGAGCAGACCTTTAATTTCCACTGAATTGAACTCTGAATTCTGTTTGAAAAGTTTCCATGCAGAACTAAGATTTGATGCATTGACCAAGAAAGAAAGAATCTGGGAGAGTCTGGGGGGTGGTACCTTATTTTTATGATAATGTACAGTATTTGAATTCTGCTGTTGCAGTGTCCTAACTCATGAAAAATGTATTTCAGTGTCCTTATTTTGCCACTCTGTCTTGAGGGCACCACTTTTCTTTTGCTTTTATATTTTTCTGTTGGCAAAAGACTTTACAGTGAGGAAGAGACTAGCCCATAAGAGCTGTCATTTGATTGATCAGGGAACTTGGCTGCTGGTTTTAACAGACTGTAAGATACTTTTTAGACATCACGGTAGTATATTTGACTCGAAGTACAGTTAAATTTCACATGTTTTGGTAAATAATGTCAACAAGGAGCTTTGAAGAGGTAGGGGTGTGAATGACCATTGCTGACTGCCATTTCTGGCTGCTTCATGGTTAGAAAATACAAGGAAGATGAAGTCTGCCAGAAAGGCAAAGCAGAATGTGGTTTTAATTGAAGCAACTCTCTGTTCTGCTAGAAAACCATGGTGCTTAGCCCTAGATTCCCAAATCTGATATCTCTTTTCTGATATACTGTAAGATAACCAGCCTCCTTCTTGTTGTCATTTAAGTCTATCTTCCTGATAAAGAAATAACTTAGCTATTTACTTATGTTCCTAAATGTGTCTTAAAAACTTTTTTAGTTTATTTTGGTATGTAAGAAACTTTATTTTATGATGTGGGAAAGAAATGGGAAGAAGTCTCTAACATATTTTAAGTAATTTCAGATCTGTGAGTGTTTCTATGTAAACATCTTGGATGGCAGGTGTCAGAAAACATAAGATAGTATGCTTTTTTTAATGAGATAGGCACCATAAATATGAGTGAAATAACCCAAATTAAGACCAAGAGAGTTGAACTCAGTGATTTTCTGCACTATTTTTGGCACATCCTGAAGTTCTGTGATAGCTAGGTGACGTGCTCTCAGGTAAAGGCCATTTCGTGCAACCTTACTGAAACCAGTTTGAAATGTAGTTTTAGAGTAGCTGAGAGGGAGTTGAATAAAGTTCATTTGACAGTTCAATCTGGAAGATATATAAATGTTAAAGCTCAAACCCAAGAGTACTAGTTCTTCTGTCGAAGTTTGTGCTGTGCTACAGCACATACCAGAGCTGTTTGTATGGACCTGTGAAGGAAGCCAGTTTTTCCACCCTTCCTCAGCTCCTCCATCCTTTGTAAATGTTATCAGTAGTATTCTCATGCCCCAATCTTTATACTCTAGGAGTTGCAAAGACTGGAATTAAGAATTGTAAAAGCAGCATTGCCTGACTGCCCCTTTCAAAAACCAAAACCACATGAAAAGCGAAGCAAGAAACCATGTCATCACCTTGTCACTTGACTGAAAGGCTGACTAAATGAGGACTTTGGGAAGCGTGCCCTGCCTATCTCCTTCCTCCAGAAGATAAAATGGGGTTTGTGCACAACTGCACTTCGTACACCCGTTGTTCTGTTCTTCAGGAACTCCCGATGTTTCAAGTTGTTTTTCATGCTAGAATAGTATGAAATGTTGTGACCATTGTCCTGAAATTGGATTGTCAAAGTTGGAATTTCAGCTTTTTGATGCTGGGAGTGACGGATGTGTCTGTATGCATATCATGCTTAGAGCACTAACGTGAAGTGTGGGAGATCTGGACTTAAATCTCTGTTCTTTTTTGGTTCAGAGCAGTTTGTCTTGCATTGCCTGGAGTCAGGCAGCCCATGGGCTTGAATGTGGATCCCCTGTTTTAAACCATGCCATTAGATAGGCTTATCAAGCCAGAGCAGGAGTGTGTGTGAATATATACATATGTATGCCTCTCCTGTGGTCTACCCTCTGCACAGAGTGCAGCTTAAAACACCAGCTTATGCTAAAATGTCAGTTATCAAAAACACTCTATGTCTATGTGTATAAATAGCAAATAATTAGTTATATTCAAACAATTCATTAAAATTCCATTTAAAGCCATTAAGGTTAATCTGGGCATTTAAAAGGTCATTGTCAAGCAATTAGTTTGCTTTCTGTTGAATGCAAATGAATGTTTAAATGCACATGGAAGGGGAAATTGCAGTGGAAGAAACTTTCAGACCAAGCAAGAGAAGTAAATACGATGACTTCATATCTGGTGAAAGAAGCTTCCAGAAAAGCAGATCCTAATTTCCAGAAGTAGCCTTTCCTTCTGATAGCCTGTTCTTTCCCCTCCCCATTGAGCTCTGCAAAGAAGTTCTGTTTCTGTCACTTTTACCATTTCCACTGTGGTGATATCACAGAAGACCAAATTATTTCCTGAGTGATGAAATGGGGGGAAGAAAAAAAAAAAAATCACTTGAAAGATCAAGTCCTTATTCAAACACTGATTACCAAATTCCAGCATTCTGTGCTGGAATGAATGATGGTCTTAAGCTTCCTCTTTCTCATCATCACAGTCCTGCACAGCAGTGTGTGTTCTGCAGTGTCTGCCCAGTAAAACCATCCCAAACGGTGCCTGATTTCCTCAACTCGATGGTTTGGGGTTTTTTTCAGTGAAGTAATTAGTAGGGAAACAGTGATACTGATATTTTAATTGTGTAAACCTTCAGAATGATGATGGCAGTCAAATGCCTGGGAGGGTACAGTGTCAAGGGATGGCCATTTCAGGGTCTCTGCAGACTCACTACGTGTGGTGCCTTTCAGTAGTTACTTTTTCATGCTTGGGGATAAAAACCAAACCCAACCCAAACAAAAAAACCCAACCCAAACAAACCCCCAATGCTTTAATTCAGGAGCACAATTTGATGGTAATTTGAGTAACGTTAAGGTGTTATTAAGCAACCATTATAAAGTGGTTTAGGTACTGAATGTAAGAAAGGAGATAGAAATTAAACTATTATATACTGATGACACTTTCATCTCACCTTCCTCTTTTAGAAGATTGTTTTAATCCTGTGCTGACATCTTTGTCTCATTCGTCTCCAATTTTTTTTGTTTTAAAAACACTTGAATTCTCAAAATGTTACAGCTTTGTACTCTAGAGCTATATATGAATAGGTCTGTAAAATAAAATGTTTTCACTGGTGTGTTCACAGAATAGGACAGCAATGTAGTCTCTTAACATGTTTAGGAGTCTAGAGGAAGTCCTTGTTGTCAGATAAAGAGCATTCTACCTGACACTTTGACCAAATCTGATGAGTAATTTTTGTTTTTCAGTCATGAAATCATCAAAGCATCAACTTCTTCCCCAGATATTTTGCTCTAATTAGTTTTGTTGTGCTGCTGTGATGGGTATGAGTGAGGCCAGTGCTCCCTCTGATGCTTCGTCATTGCCATGGTCATAGCAGAGGCACACCAGTTTTCATCTCTGAGAACTGGGTGTTTGGCTCAGTGTTGTCTCTGGCAGGTCTTGGGCACTGACTGTGTTCTCTGCTTTTATTCCAATTATTTCCAACTTGCTGTCTTTAATATTTTTAAGTGGAGGATGAAACAAGGAGCTGGCAAGTTAATTGGAAGGAGAAGGCAGAGTGCTAAATTTTGAAGTCTAGGCAAAAGAAATTGCTGTTGCTGTAAAAGAGGGAATCCTGTTAATAGCTTTTAATTGACATCTTGGCCGCTGAGACTGAATAGATGGGTGGTACTTCCCCCCTTCACCCTTCCCAAAGAGGTAAGTTATGTTTTGCAGAACTGGTGTCGGGGAGCAGAGAGGTGTGGGCTGTCCCATCAGCTGAGGGTGACCCCAGCACAGTCCTACAGCAAGATCCCTGATCCCTTGGGCATTGGTTTTGTGGGTGCAGGTGCCAGGTCAGGCTGGTCAGGGCATTTGAGGGCTGCTGGTGCACTCGGGGGCCTGATGGAAGGTTTGTAGAGAAGGGATGTCATTGGCCAGCTGGCAGTTTTATTCAAGGTTTTGTCCAGCTGGCCTCTGGCACAACTTGGGATAAGTGAAAATGGTTTAAATTCTCTCTAAGATAAGGGAATTATTGCCACACACAATACAGATTAATGGAATACACTCGTGCCATTTTCTGGTACAACATAATGCATATTCTTTCTGGTGCACAATGGCTAAGTTAATAGACTGAACATAAAGAACATCTATAAATATTCTTCAGCATTTTGTGGATTTGATCTGTTATGCAGAGCCGTATGTTAATACAGTCAGAGGATAAAAGTAGGCATGCTTTGGAGCTTTTGGCCTCAAAACATTTGATTGCAGCATGGAGCTCCTCTGAAATGCTTTGGAACACTTGATCCGCTCGTTTCAGTGGTTGAATGCAATACAGAGTATTCAAACTCCTCACCATATAGTTTCTCAAAAGCTTGCAAGAAAAGAGTGATTAACAATGAGACTTCTGGTTGTTTTCTTTATGATCTTCATGTGCAACTAAAGTTTCAGATCTAGATCTGATTTTCAGCCTCTGTTTTGCTAATGTGTATTATTCTGTTGTCCAAGTGCAGAACGATTAGTCCGTGTGATTAGTTAGCTTGAGTAAAAGATTTAGGAATTGGGTTTCAGGTTAGAAATTACCAGTCCTTGAGAGACTGTAAACTGGCTCTTTCAAGGAAACCTAGGCTTCAACATCATAATAAAATACAGATTCCTCAAAGGGTGATTAAGTATTAACTTAATTGGTACTTTCAACAGATGTGCTACCAATTTCTGTGTGCCTCCTTAGTGTTTGTTCCATTCTCTGATTATATCTTGTGTGAAATGAGATTATGATTTTTCTGAGTAGTGATTAGGCATAGAACTTTAAAAAACCAAACACCCAACAAGTAGTATTTTCAGCATTGTTTAAGTGTTTTGCATAAGTCTGTTCTGTCAAGTGTTTAGGCCAAAAAAAAGAAACCTGTGGCACTTAAGAGCTGAGATATTTTGAAGACAAATTGTGACTATTTTTTTGGAACTGTTTTTATGACATTTTTCACGGGAGTTCGTTCCCCTCGGTGCCCAGAACTATTTCTGCCTGGTTTGCTCTGCTAGTCTAATGGAGCTGTAAGCTGTAATGAGGCTTCTAGATGCTGCTCCAGGACATCTATAAAATAAACCACCAGCCAACCAAACCCAACAACAAAAAGTCCCACTCCCAACCGCAACCTCTCGCTGCCCATATGATTCTCCCGGCAGGCATTAGCCTGGACTCGTAATTGGAAGGCAGCCAGCCCATCAAGCTGGTTCTTGCTATTTAAATTCATTTAGTTTTTTGTTTCAGCAGTCTGCAGTGACTATTCCTGTGCAGGTATTTCCCAGCACACCTCCTAGACACTCGTGTTGACTGGCAGAGCTGCTGTGTTGGGCATTTGTGGAGGGTTTCTGCCTCTTACAGCAGCTGCTCAGTGTCATTACTTAATGTGCAGTATTCTTTCAGGGCTATAATTTACAGCAAATTGAACCTAGCTCCCACTCCATTTAAAGACTGTTCCATTGTTAGAATGCTCTTGTCCTCTTCTATGTGGTGGTGTTATTTTTGTGGTGGTTTTTGAGCTTTTCTTGGTACCAGTAGCAGATTTATGGTGCTGCTTCTCTATTTGAATATAGTTCCAGTGGAATTCTTGCTGTAAAAATGTAAGTCTGATTTGCAATCCCTCTGAAGCTGTTTTGACAAGTAGAACACAATGACTTTCTGCACAGTGCTATTCAGTGTTTCAGGCCACATTCCTGACACAGAAAAAATCATGGAGAGAAAGGATGGATACTTGAAAAGTCTCCTTCCCCCTGTTGTTGTGGTGAGTAGGGTCAGCTTTGTGTGTCAGGCCATGGGAGGCACGGTGAAGACCTGGAGCCCTGCACTTAATGGCTGCTTGTCTCTTAAAGCTTCAGAAGCTTGAGTAAAGATAATACTTATGCAGTATTTGTTTTAACAATGACATAAACCTGCCTTGAGAGTGGCACTGTATTTTGTGACTGTTATTCTGTGTAGGCAACGAATCTTTGTACCTTTTTTTTTCTTCTCTTATTGTCAGTGTGAGCTGGTAACTTCAAGGAATTGTTTTCAGGGAGCTTCATTTGTTTGGGTTTTTTTCATGCCAACTTTGCAGTGCAGTTGTCTCATTTAATATAGAGTTCCTTCTTTTGGTTTGTCCTTAGGTGATGAACTTTGCACTGTGAAATTTGCATTGTCTTTTAATATCAAATTCTTTACATCTGGTTACACAACTCTTTCTTTACTTTTAACTTGCTACCCTCTGTCCCCTGTAGTTACTCATTCAGGTTTTTTTGTTAGCTTTTACTGACAAACCATTGGGTATATAAAAGCACAAGCCCGGGCTGATGGGAGCTTGGTGCAGACCACAGCATCTTTCCTCCCTTTGCTCATTGCAGAATTTGGACCAAAGCAAACCTTTTTATGTTCTGTTAAGAGAGATGTGAGGAACAGAAGCATCTTTTTCTACCCCTTAGCTTTTCTGATTTCTTTTTATTCTCTTTAGCTAAGAGACTTGAGTCCCTTGCTGTATATTGCCCATGCAAGTCATTCTTAATGTCTTGTTGCTCTGTTCCTCTGTTCCATTCACGATGTTGACTTCATAGGGATGGCTGTTGAGTCAGCATCCTGGGTTCAGAAATCGTTGTCACTGTTGGTAACTTGAAACCTGTTTAATCTGATGTGACTCTTCAGCTGCTGAGGTGGCATCAGAACCCTGCTCGTGGTGCCTTTCTCTCTAAATATGTCAAATCCTCATTTCAACTGATGCAGCATTCACAGCTCTGTTGATGTGAATGGAGAGATGTTCCTTTAAAACAAAGACCTGTCCTTTGTTTTAATATGCTTTTTGTGATTCTTAAACTGTGTTTGCTACATTTCAGCTCCTGAAGTAGCCACACAAAAGTGAGTGGGGGTATTTGCAGTGCCTGCAAGTGAACATCTGCTCAGTGGTTTCAGTACTAGGTTCATAATATCTTTTTACTTTTCTGGAACTACTTTTGGTTTTGAGATTGAGGATTATTTTTTCACTTTCCAGGCTGCTTTTACTTCCAGTGAGGCAACACTAGGCGTTTGACAAATTCTGTCTAAAAAGCAGACTTGGGCTTCTATCCTTAGAAAGAATATTTCTTGAGCTGTTGCATAAATGTGCTAGATATTAAGGTTGGTACATTTTCCACTGAAATGAAATCTCCCACTAAAACAAAGGTGTAGCACAAAAAGAATAAATGCCTCTTCATGCAGCTCCAGCTGCAGGACTGAGGTACAAAAGTATGGCAGAAAAAAAGTGGCAATTTGCTTTCAAAGGATTCAGTAATCAAGAACTTTTTTATCTCTACTGAGGAAAATTCTGCTCATAATTATAGCGTACCCAGTGCATCAAGGCAGGCCTTGCTATTTTTATCAACGTTATCTTCCATATTTCCCATCCAAAATGTCCTTATAAGACTTATAATCATTTTTGATTATTATTGCTCCTATTTCAGTCCCTGAGGAAAGATCTTGCAGGTATTTCAAATTCCCAGTCACGTTTCTGGTTTAACCAGCTCCATCTTCTCCATTGCAATAATTAGAAGATCTCTGTCTGTGCTTTCTCTTTGTTACAGGGGGCTGTTTCAGTGTCCTGTTTAATTTGATTTCTTGTGCATTTTAAAATACACTCTATTGCTCACTTATTCCCTCAGCCCCAGCTGGTTGCCTGTTTAGTCACTGACAGTATTGTACGAAGTGCACATGCTGGTGAGACATGCGGTTCAGTGTATGCAGATGTGCAGCTCATCTGTTGCATCTTGGAGAGGCTGGTCCTTGATGCCTGGAAGAACTGGTTTTGTGGAGTGAAATGCTGCTTTTGAGTAGTGCCACTGATCACTTGGTTAGGTTTCCTTCGCTGCCCTACTGAGCTCCTTCTACTCTAAGGAAATTTTGACAGAAAATAATTTTACTATTTACTTGCAGAAAGGCTATTGTAAAGGGTGATTGGTTCTGAATGATGACACTCCCTACACACATTTATGCTACAGTGCCTCATACTATGCAGAGTTATTGCCATAAAAAAAAAGAACTTGACTGAATAAAGAGATTGTCAGTACACTAAGCCCTTGTTAGAGTTTGTGCATGGAAATCTAAGCACTGAAAAGGTGCCTTTCTTAAAACAAGGTGGGTACTTATTCTGTCTTTTTTTTTTTTTTTTTTGTCTAAGAATTTAGAAGAACATTCAACATGGTAATCACTTCCGTATCTTTTGATACATGATATCTATTGCAGACTTAGAGACATATAAATGTTATCTTTTCTTTATTAACGCTTATTTGATTTGGGAGCCAGGGAATATATTGGGTAAACTACTTGAAGACATAACCAGAGAAAACACAGTGCTTTTGAATACTGTAAAGACGACTGCGCTGAAGGGAGAATCTTTCTGCCATAGCCCATAGGTAGGTAGTGTTAAACACAGGAGTAAGATACTGTTGCTTTTCTTTATTGTATCTGAAACAGTGGTAGTGAGCAGGTGGGAGAAGAAGGGCTCCCAGTCCTGGATTTGAATTTGGCTAGCTATAAAACAGTGTCTCATTATATTGAGTATGGGTTTACTTCACAACTGGCATTAGAAGATACTTGGAAATTCTTTCAGGAGCACAAAAATCTTCCAGGAAGCTCCTTACAGTCACCATGTGGTTAATTTGTTATCTTTGTCTTCAATCAGTGTCTGTTAACAGCTGAGTGCCTTCACTGGCAAGGGCAGGGGGACTGTCCCTTGCCTACCAGACTTGGCAGCAGATGCTATCTGTTAAATGGAGATTTTGACTCATTTAAATACAAGTTTGCAGAGGTGACACCTGGTATGGTAAGAGCCAGTAGCTGAAGGATATGGTGGAAAGCAAAAGAACTCTTTTTCCCCAAAGCTTTTCCCAAGCCATGTTGAATCTACAATCAAGCAAGGTGGGAGGCAGAAGATAGAGAAAATGAAGCCAGAGCAGTGGGAAGCTTTCTTCTCAGTCTGGTAAGACAACAATGGAATGAGAGTGTCCTGATACCACTGGGAACTCCAGAGAGGAAGGAGTAGAAACAGCATCAGGGATGCCCATCCTTCCTTCCTACGTGTATAGGAGACAACGGAGGGCAAACGATGCTGGTGACATGGAGCACATCTCCCATTGCTTGAGTATTCCCATCTCTCTCAGCTCACAAGGGCAGAGAAATGTACCTCAGATTCTGTGCAGTGCATCTCCTTGTTTTTTCCTTCGCTTGAGAAGAATGGAGATACAAAGAGAGGAATCAGGGAAACAGTCTTGTTCACATACAAGGGATGTCAGCCTTCACCTTTTGACAGTTCAACTCCATTAGATCAAAACAGAACAGCTTCCAGGTTTGTAGTATCTTTCTTTCCTCATAAAACTAACTGCCATTAGGAAGTCGGATAGAGTTATTACCAAAGAGAAGAGTTTGGGATCCATGGCAGTAAGTACCTGTGCAAATAGGTACATACTGGTAACGATCAGAGGCGTCTTACTTTTTAATGTCTTTCCACTGGATGGCACTCTTAGCTCAGAGCTGTGGGAGCTTAATGCTGAGGCACTCTCTACAGAAACCTGGTACTTGGTTTTTTGGGTTTTTTTTTTCCCCTAAGATCAAGTTTTAAAGAGTTTTATTTAACCACATGGCTTAAAAATAAAGGTTTTAATAAAAGTGCTTAAAATGTTAATGATGATCTGTGGGGTTAGTTTTTCTTTGTGCAATTCTGGTGTATTTCTTAATGGGAATGAATTTGTGAAACTTCATCGTGCACTTGGGTAGGATTCTCAGGTATTAATAGGGTGTATTCATTTGACCCTGTTGCAAGCCATTCCCCCATGCTTGGTAGACCTGATACTCCACAGTAACTTTTCATTTTCATTTGCTATTAAACCTTTCCTCCCTTAGTCTCTTTGTTAAGAACGGTGGTGATTTTTTGTGGTGTTGGTTTTTGTTTGTTTTGTTTTGTGGTGTGGGGTTTTTGTTTGTTTGTGTTTTGTTTGTTTGGTTTTTTAATGGAGCTAGTGAATAAAAAGATTCTACTACAGAGATGTCTGATAAAATATTATAATTTGCATGTACAGATCTGGATATCAAGGAAAACTTAATTTTGTCTTAAAGCCTTATAAAACTCCTTGCTGTTCTCACAAATTCCCTCTACTTTTAGCCTCAATAGATAGATCATGTGTTGTATTAGTATTTGTTCATCTTTATTTTTGGCAGTGGATAAAATAATGTGTAATAACAGAAACGTTACTTGTGTGGTGTGCCTTGGAAAAATCCAAAGCCACTGAAGTTAAAGTACTCCCCCCCCCCCCCCCCCCCCCCCCCCCCAAACCCCCAAGGGACGCGCAGGAACCCGAACACGACAAAGACGGTTTGTGTTACGCCGTCGCTGACCGCCACATGACTCTTC
>WTSP01001430.1:0-16185 GCA_025331215.1 Actenoides lindsayi | reverse complement strand
CGGGTGGATGAAAAAAAGTGTAAAAAAAGAAACCTTTCTTTTGTGGGGTGCCCTTGAAAAAACCAAAGCCCCCGAAATTAAAGAGCCCCCCCCCCCCCCCCCCCAAAATTAGGGCAGAAGTCCAGGGGTTAACTGGATACCCAAGAATGGCTTGTTGTTGTTGTTGCTGCAGCCTGCCATACAGTATTGCTATTCACTAATCCTTGGCATTGAACTTCCCGGTTTGTAGCTTAGAGAACGGCTTCCAGTGATGCAGGGAGCACTGCTGTGTGGCCCCAGGAGGGCTGTCCTTCCCCTGTTCCTGCTTCCCACTGCCCCTGGAACAGCAGCGGTGCTGTGGATCGCAGTGGGGTGCTGTGGGGCTGAGAGGATGCAGCACACTTTGCTTCTCCTGATCCTCAGCAGAGCCTCTGTGCACACGAGCATGCCTTCACCCCTTTCATTTGGAGCACGCGGCAATGAAGTCATGCTTCTCTCCAGTTTGAAGTGGGAGGTGGGACTGTTTTACAGTCCTGAGACTAAAGTGGCTGGCATGGAGTGGACAAAACTGCTTTTCTTTCCATCAGCTGCTGCCCATTGCATACACTGAGCATATGAGAGATTGGACCCTTGTAAAGATACTCCAGAAAGTTATTTTAGGTTATGCCAAGAGCTAAACTACTCATGAAGCAGCAATTTACAATATATCACACATAGGTTTGGTTTGCCTCTGTTCCATTAAGTTGTCACATTGCAGTGACACAACTCAGATGGGTGGCTCTTTGTCTCAACACTGTCAGTCTATACTGGCCACAAATGAGATTTGAAATTATATTCCTTTAGGGAATTCCTTTCCTTGTCTCCTTCTTTCCTTTCCTTGTCATCTCCTTCTTTCCTTTCCTTGTCTCCTCCTTGTTTTTCAGCAAAACAGTAGTCAAGTGGTTTGAATTCTGGTTGTAGCATATGATGTAATAATGGATTTTTTTGTAAGGTAAGTTTAACTCTTGATTGTGTTTTGAAATACAAAATAATTTTTTGATCTTGAAATAATTGTGTTTTGATCAACTGAAGCACATTTGTGCTCAGAATGTGTGCTTGGCTCATCTGCTAAAAATGAGAAGCTGACATGCAGTCTGATCAAACAGGCTTTTACTGATGGGAAGAGACACTTAGAATATTTAGGTCTTTATGTGCAACTGGGAAAATTACCCCTCTGGTTTTTTTATCAGCCATTTCCTATGGATAATAGTAAACCACCTCCCTGTGTCCATCCATAATTGCTTAATTTTCAGGACCTGTGGTTATTCCATTTTCCCCGGAACACGTGTTTGTATTAGGCATTGAAATGCAGATTGTTCGTGGATTTGACTGTATGATTATCTTGTAATAGCTGTTGTCATGATTCTCCTGCTGAAAGGCAGAAATCTGTAAGCAGAGTCTTCCCTCCTTGTTTCACCTTCTGTGAGAACATGCATGGCATGTTACAGCTGTACAGCACAAGTTTTATATCAGCTTATTGTTATTAGCAGCTACTCATTTGTCAAGTTTCATCATGCTTTAGCAACAGAGTATTCAGTATTTTGTTCAGAAGGTAACCGAGTTGTTCCTGTTTGAAACTGGAAGAAGTTGCACTCTCTTTCTTCTCTTCCATTTGGGAATCCATCTTGCAGTGGTTGGGAGTGGGAATTCAGATGTAGTAGCAGCAGTGGACTGTGCCTAGGGATTGGAAAAAAATATATACTTGTTAATATTTTTCTTATAGAGTAGCTGCTTCATCTGAAATAAGATAAACAGAGGCCTGAAAGGGGAAGAGAGCTTAAATACAGGCTTAACCAGGTTCATGCTTTAGGGAAGAGAGAGCAGTATATAGAAAGGACTCTTACTCTGGAAATTAATGGCCAGAATCTCCCTGAACAGCAATGGAAACCTGTTTGTTTTGGGTTTTTTTCACTTGAGTCACACAGTTCATAAGCAAATACTAGGGTGGCATTTGGATGGTTTTACACGCTGGCAGCGTGGGCAGTGATCCAAACACACGGATCAGCAGCAGGGTGAATCTCTCTGGCAGGGCAGGAATAGAAGGTACTGATCCAGCTTGCTGTCCCAGCTCACGGTGGGAATCATTTTAAGAAAGGAACATCCCAGTCTATGGGAAAGGACTTAGCTGCTCCGGGAAGAACACCTTTGTATGAGGAAATGTAGCACAGTGTTGCTAACCCACGTGCCTGCTTTCTGCATCACTTGGGGAGAGCAGGCTGCTGCAGTGGTGGCTGGAGTATCAGATCATTTCCTCAACTGCAGACAGGAAGAGATTAATAGTTCTGCTGTGTTCGTGATGCTGCCAAGGGGGGCTCCAGGGACTGTGAAACAGCAGGGCAGGAGGAGTGTGTATTGAGGACTTTTAGAAAAGGAATTTATTTGCAGGCCCCTGTAATCCTGTTCTGACTGGCACTATTCTGACTAGCACCTTTAATTACCTCTCAGATTAAACTGTTACAATTAAACTGAGTATACGTGTCAATTTAGAAATGCTGGCCTCGGGCTGGAATTAAGATACATGGGTTAAATTAAATTGTTGTTATCTAGCAGGTGCTAATTGTGTGAAGGAAGAGAGAATTTCCCTCTCCACATTTGGCAAATCCAGTGCAATTCACAGGAATCGTTTTCTGGAATTGGAACAGGCAATGTAGCAATAGAAATCTATCTATTTTTGGTCTCACTGGAACTGCCACAATATTAAATAGAGATAAGAGCCCAGGTATATGTTACTTCTAAACAAGGTGAGCCCTTAGATACTTAAAAGGAGGGAAAGGGCAAAAGTAAAGAAACAAGAATGAACTGGACTCCTAGTTCTGCTTTGGGGATTCCCGAAGAGATGGGGGAGTGGGACACTTCCTCTCAGAGGTGGGATCTGCAGCACCACACGTTTTCCTCCTGTGTTTTGGTGCATGAGGTCTGTCTGTTGTAGGCCATTCCATGTCAGGCACCTCAGAAACAGTCTGCCAGTCTCCCAGCTTGGCCGGGGTCTCCCTTGGCTGTCTTGGCATACCACCGAGCACGGGTGCCAGCTTTGTATTTCCTCTTGCATTCACAGTTGACATTCACACTCCTTTTGATTGCCTGGACTCTTCTCTGTGGCTTTTCTCATTAAGCAGTCTTGCAGAGTGTATCTTTAGAGCTTTCTTGTTTGCTCTTTTATACATGCAGAAATACCAACTGACATGAATTCAGAAGTTTAAAAATCTCTTTGGGGAAAGCTATCAACTTCTGACATTTCTAGTCACTTTTTTTTACAGCTCCAGAAGAGATGGAACTCTTCCTTTTGCAGCTCTCCTGTCAGTGTTCTTACAATGTTATCTTCATAGACTTCCTCAGAATGATGGTCTTGATTTGTTTGACTCTATTTGTTGGGTTTTTTTCTTTACATAAAACTGTAGGCATTTTCTTTTTCTGTCTGACTCACTGCATAGAAAAAGATTGCTACTGTTCCGAGGTAGATGAATCAGAGAGTCACCCATCCTGTCTTCTTGGTAGAAGAATCTGTCCTCAAAGCAACTTACATCTGACCTATTATTTCTTTCTTGCTAGTTAGGCACAGGTGAAAACCTCCCTTCCTGTCTTGTGACCCTTTTAAGAATATTTCTTTCCCTGCTCATACACTGTTTCTCAGTCAGCTGCTGTGATGTGCCCCCTGCCCAACCTCCCGGAGTTTGTCTCCAACTTTTAACAAAAAACTATAAAACCAGAGATTCCCTGGGGGGGATTCAATCATTGCTTGATGTATGATGCACAGTGTTTGAATGTAAATCCTGTCTGGCACTTTTCTTGTGTTCTGGGGAGGCGATTTAACCACTGAGCTATTCTTCCTACACCTTCAACTCAAGTATTTCAATTGTCTGGCTTGTAAAGCGACTTCCCACCCAGTTACACCAAGGCAGTGGAGGAGCAGGAGTGAGTGTGGGTCAAAGGTTGATGAAGTGTTTCTGAAGGGTGAGGAGCAGCCACAGCCTTTGCCCTCACAGATATACAGGACCAAAATTTCTCCTTATACACAACGAAGTCCTTTTTTTGACGGAAGCTACATTAAAAGTATGAAAAATTCTGTGTTGGAATGTTCTTCTGTATTGTGTCCTGTGTTGTCATTGTGTCAACATTTTCTGCTGCAAGTTTTTCTTGTTGAAGATTTCCTAAACATATCCAGCTCAAAAGAAAATGCCTGTACTGAAATCTGGTTTTCTCAGTGAACTGTTGTATGAGGCATTTCCACACACATCTATTGGATAGTGTGTGGGGGGGAAGAATGCAGGGTATTCAATTTCTACTGATAGGCAGCAGGAAGACTCTGAAGTTTCTCCAGTGCTGTGGTCCTCATCTGTAACTCTGGGTATAGAGTAGCGTTGGGCATGTGGAGAGGGAAATCCGGAGTCATTGTGTGGAATATGTTACTGGGTTTAGTGGTGACTAATTTCTCCGTTTACTCAGATTCTGAAGGTGGTTTGCTGCAACAGGACGCTGCGTAATGGACAGAGACTCGTAGGACCTATGAGGCTGCCTGTGTATAGGGAGGATGGAGAAAGGTATAGGGTGCCTAGAGAAAAAGTGAGAGATGTCCTCCATCCCCCAGGCAAAGCTCTAATGAACATCAACAAGAAGATGTAAAATTGAAAACGTTACAAAAAATAATAATAATAAAAAAAAAAGCTGGACCTTGTTGAAGTTGCATTGTTTTGGTTTGGTTTCCTTCGGTGTGCCTAGCAATAGTAAACAACCTCAGAGGTTTGTAGGGAGCTTCCAGAGAGCCCTGCTGTGAGGAAGGCTTTGTGGCTGTAGGTGTGCGCGGTGACACGTGCCTGGGTGCCCTCTGATGCTGCAGGAAGCAGGGCTGAGTCAGTGTCAGCGTCCCTGGAGCGGTGAGCAAGGGGAGCTTAGCCCAGCTTGCCTGCTGACAGCAGCGTTGCGAGCTCGCTTTTCTAGTTAAGGCTTCACAGTCTTTGCCTTTTCCTTGGCACTCTGTTAATTAAACAACTGTGATGCTGCTCAAGCTGCAGATCGAGCCCAGCAAACAGGAAGGAAAGGGAATGATAACTAGGCTATTAACCCACATGAGGGTAATAAGACATTCTCAGCCTATCTCCCATTCAGGGCTTGGACATTCTTGTTGAATCGGAACAAGACTGAAGTGTAATCTTTCGTCCTTTTCAGGTAGTTCTGATTCCAGCGTGGAAGGTCCTAAATCAATTCACAGTAACACGAGTAGCTGGAACAGCTAGCTTAGATCATATTCTCCTTACATTTCAGACGTCACTGAGCCTACGTGGAGGAATTAAAGAACTGCTTTGGCCGTGGGCACTCAGAAATTGCAGATGCTCAAGAAACTGCTGATGACAGGAGCTGACCTCCTTTATCCCCAGTGATCTCAGGAGGGATTACAGGTAAATGTAGAGCTCTGCACTAAGCTAACTACCCTGTCAGTGGAGTTTGAACAGGTTGAAGGAGTTAGACCACAGCCAGGCAATTGTGCAAGCCTTCCTCAAACCTGAGATTCCTTAACTTCAGTGCTGCTCCTAAGGGTGCCACTGACGGGTATTGACACTGCTCAGGTCACTTAATTTACTCCGTGAGAGAGCCTTTGTTGTGCAATTGCCAAGAGTTATTAGAAGATGTCTGTCTCTTAATGGTTTGTAGGGTGCACAGGAATTAAAAAAAAATAAATTTAAGCTAAACTCTATTTTTATAGTGATTTCTATGGGAGATCATTGTGCAACGTTGATGAATATTATGTGACCATAAATTCTAGAATGATCTGTTTCCATGTATCTCCACCTGAAATACTTTGTTGGAAAGTAGTAATAGTTGGTATCTCCTAAAGAATGACCCCAAAATTCAGCTGTTTTCTGACACTTTTATACACATGAATTTAATTGGCCAGTTTTGTTCTGCTGTCAGAGTTCTTCACAGTGTCTGTTTTCCCCAGCCTGGCTTTGCTGGAGATTGAAGCCTGTTAGTGTGCAGTAGCTCATTTTTCCTTCAGTCAGGTGGTCTGGCTGTGACCAAGAAATGAGGAGAACAGTATGGAATAGCAGAACAGCCCCTACCACATCCGAGTATCTATTTTTAAGATACAGGTTTGTTTTGTTTAATGTAGTAATTACAGCTAAATAACCTTTAGACCATAATTGAATCCATTGAGATTTGATTTGAAAGTAACTTTAAAGTAAGTTTGGTAACTTAAAAAAATGTGTTCTGTTAATTTAACGGTTTAATACATTTAAATTAACTAAGTAATTTGAAAGAAAATGACTTTGCAATCTCTTTGAAACTTGCTTCCATTGGTTTCTAATGGGACTTGAATTCCTTTCCAGATATTATCTGTTTCGAGGGGGTGGCTTCATGTTGCAGTAATCCTTCTCATTAGATTTCAAGGACATAACTCCTTTTTTCCTTCCTAACATACTCTTGGCAACCAGTCGGTAGCAGTTTCCTGGCTCAGCAGCACCCTGCCTTTTGGAGGTGCCACAGAAGCCGTGTGCAGCTTGCCCGGGGCACTGCTTGCTGACTGAACTGAGGGTTCTCTGATGCCTCCAATGTTTCCAACGTGCAAAAGGGATCTCGAAATCTCCGGGTTTGCATTTCCCGTTCCTAAGAAAAATATCTAGGGGGTTGGAGATCAAGGAAGAGAAAATAGAATCTCTTTGTTCTGTTTTTTTTTTAATTGTTTCTTTTTAAGCAGCAGTTGTTGCACAGGGCATTTAAGGAAAGGCTGAGAGGGGCTGCAGGACTGCTGACTTCCCTCTGTATGCAGTGTTTCCAGCTTGCTGGTTCAAAACCCTGCAGTACAGCCTGGGTTTCAGAAACCCTGGTGGTTTCTGGCTATGCGAGAAGATCGTTTCCAGTGCCTGATGCCGGTGCAGGTCTGTCTGGTTTACAGACTGAGCAGGCACAGTGGAGATGGGATACCCCAGTGCTTTGCTGCTTCATTGTCATTTTAAAAGCTGCATTTAAGTAGCTGTGGCTGGTTCTGCAGCGTCTGAAAGGACTGAGCCTGCGGGGTGTCTCAGGAGACTTCTGATGTGGTTTTACTTGGCATGGAAAAGCAGCCCAGGGAAAGGGGACGTGACAAACCTGCCTTCTTTTGTAACTGGATAGACAGTTGACAGGCTTCCAGGAAAATGACCACTCCACTTCAACTAAGCTCTGTCAGAAAAGTCTTGTCCTGTCATACATGAAATACTAATATTGCCATGTCGCCTGGATTAATTTGGTCTGTGCTTTTATATATTGATTTGTTTAAAGAATGGAGATTGACAGCCATGTATGTTAGGAAAAAGGACTGCAGAAGCTTTAAAGATTGCTACCATTCTCAGATGAATTGATAGATAACCACTTTTTCAGTCCACAACTGATGAGTTGCTCTGTATATTCCTCCCCCATTAATTTTGGAGTCTTGTAGGATCTCTGAGCACCTTTGAAAGTCACTTCTTTTAAGAACACATCGGGTTTATGTTACCAAACCTGAACAGCCTGCATTTGGGGACAAAACTACATTTCCCCACGTTTGTCAGTGCAGCCTGACTGTAGGATTGCACATGGCTTAGCATCAGTTCTTTTTGTGATGCTTTCAAGCAGGTCTCTTACCGCTGTAAGCTCTCCAACTAACACTGCAGTTTCTTGGTGTTAAGTTTGATTCGGATCAAATGTTACCAAAGATAACACAGGAAGCTGGTAAATGAGAAGTACTAAACTGCAAAGAAAGCAGAAAGCAGCCACATTGTCTCTAGAAGGTAATATGTTACTTTCTACTAGACCTAAAAATTTGCTCAAAGACTTCTGGAAAGGGATGATGGAGTGGGGAACAAATAGTAACTAACAGAAGATTAACACTGCTTCATTAACACAACTCCCTTTACCTGGCTTTGACAGGGAAAAGCTACTCCTAGTTCCTACTAGTGTCACAAACTCCAAGTGCAGGGCTGGAGAATGACTCTCAGATTTCCTTAGGTTGACAGAAAATACCCATTTCTAAGAACTTTTCAGAAATACTTCTGATTATTCCTGATCTTTTAAATAGCTCCATTTTTTTCCCCTTCCTGCTTCCTAGAGTTATTTTGCTATGAGTTAACATGTGAAATAAGAGATTGATTTATTATTTTGGTTCATGGAGGTTGTTTTGAGAGAAATACTGGAGTTTGTCATCTGGAATGTCACTCTGTCTTGGGAATATTGCCATTGTCTTACTTAAATGTCAGAGAGGTGGCTTTCCAGCCTGTAGGAATGGGCATCTTCAGATGCAGTTCTTCCATAGACTAGATTACTGTTCTCAGCTGAGTGAACTTCTAAAGAGTTATTTTGTGTTGTGTGTCTTCTGGGGCAGATTGGAAAATACATTGTGTAGTTTTATTTAGATGAAAATGCTCCAAGGTCCCTACATGTTGGTAATACTCCATGGCCTTCTGCTTAGACAGTAAAACCATGAGAAGTCCCTTTAAGATTAAAACATACATTTTTTGCATGGTTTTATTATGTTTTACTACCTTTCCTGTGTCAAAGAATAAATATGATGCAGTAGGAGCCTTCTTAGAAAATCAGTTTACTCTAAATGGCTTAACTTGCATATCAGCAAGCAGAATGCATGCCTTTTGGCATTTATTTCCTAATTAGCTGGTAATTATTAGAAGGGGATCTAGAAGTTTACTGCCTAGATACTGCATGACTTCCAGTGGGTTCTGGTAGCACTGGAGCCCTCTAAGAGCCAGGTCCTGCTCTGTCTCACACTGTACATCTGGGCTAATGGCCAGCCCAGATCTGAAAGAGCACCAAGTCTGACCAGGCACAACGATAGAAGGATTCTTCTTGCACAGAGTCACAGGGGAATTTGGTGGCAAAGTTGGATACTGGATTCATATTTTTTTATCATGTCAATTTTAGTACCTTTTCCATCAGAAGACTCTCCTACCTTAGTTCATTTTAGACAGATGTCTGTCTTGGTTGGGGGTCGAAATCAGAATGGAGTTCTGTGACTATCATCCTCTGCTTTTTTTTCCTTTCCCTTAAATCATAGGAGGGTATAAAATATACTCTTTTAATTGTCTATAATTGCTGAATACGTTGCAATTACTAGGAATTAGAATTGGTTTGGGGCAAAAGAACCAATTAGAGTTGGTTGCATTGATATGCATTTTCATTGAAAAAGAAGTCTTCATTTCAAGCTGAGTAATCAGCCTGCAATGTGAATGCGACTGTATTTGCAAAGCTCTGTATGTGATTTATTTTTCTTTCCCTCAGAATTTATTGCAGTCAGTAAAATATTTCCTTTGTTTTTGAACAGGCTCTGTACTTGACTTTGAAGGCTAGATACGTAAAATGATTCAAGCCAGAAATGATGTCAGTCATTAATAATGGATTTGTGCACTGCTAGATCCCTTAACCACAGGTCTGAGCTGGACCAGGCGTGAGGAGAGCATCACCTTTATGTTTCAGTCTTCAGAGCAGAAGCTGTCTATGCCCACAGAAGTCTTGGGCATCTTCTTTTGTCTCCTGTAATAGCCATGTGCCTGTGTTTGCTTTTCTCTCCAGTTGGAATGGTATGCTTTCCCTCTTGCTGGCAGGATGGTTTGAGGTTAGTCTTGGGGGAAAGGTCCTGTTGGAGTTGGTGAATGATTTCACGCTGGGGCTAAAATTCAGGAATTGCAGTGGGTTAGGCAACAACTGTGAAAAACATGCAAGTAGCATAGTTAGTCCATTGTAGATGACAAGATGAAGAGAAATGGGTCAGGAGACAGAAGTAGGATTGCTAGATGCTAGAACAGAGGTAGAAAGGACTGGAAGGTGTCTCTCCCATTGATCCTGGAGGACTATGGGAAGGTCCATCTCTCCACACCTGACACAGTCGCATGAATGTGAAACCTGATTCAATTGGGTTGGTTTACCTCAAGCCTTGAAGAATTTCACATGTGTTTTCCAGGCCTCCAGAAAAGTCTTCTTACCAGGCAGTATTCCTTTCTTGGCTGGGATTGGTATTCAGAGATGAGGTAAGACTCACTGGCACTGTGAAAGCTGTGTCTGTGCAGAAGAAAGGCCAGGACTGCATGGGCTGGAGAGGGAAGGACACCTGACCCTCTGTCCCAGGGATGAAGGCACTTGCTGCAGGAGAGCAGGCCTGGGTTGGAGTCCTTTCTCCAAAATGTTTTTACACAAAATATCTTTTACACTGAATATTCACTGGGTAAAATGCTTAGGTACAGACACCAGTTTGTGATCCTGATGGAGCAGGAAAGGTCGAACAGACTTCAGAGGAAAAGTTCAGAGACTGAGAAGGATGAGGAGGAGGCTGCTCTTAAGTTGGCTCATCTCTGGAGGACTGGGCAGTTTGGGTACTTCACTGAAAAACATCTGCCAACAAAGAAAGAACATTTTTAATAGCTGCAAAGGGTTTGGAAAGGCTTGTAATTGTGATTCCAGTGAGGATTATTAAGGCTATTTTATTTCAGATGGGTTCTCAGGTTGCAATAATGATTTACATTTTGCAGTAGGAACAATTGGCTACCTACGTGTAAAGGTTTTGAGGTAGGTTGTCAAAGACTTGTAGATGCTTTCTTGTAATAGCCAAAGAGTCCTATTGAGGACATAACTTTAACATCCTTTACAACAAACAGAATCTTGCAACTGCAGAGCTGCATGCTGCTCGAAGTGCAAAGCAGCTGCTATAGGAGGAGATGCCACGTGCAAGCCTGTGGGCACCGGTGAGCAGCAGTGAGAAATGGATTTCCTTTGGAAGGGTATTCCGAGGAACACACAGCTTTTTCTCTCGGGCTACTGGGCTTCCACACACCTTTCAACACAGTAAGTAATTTTCAAAATAAAATCTGAGAGGTGCACAGGAGGGCACCCAAATCTCTCTCTCTTGATGCTCTGAGAATTCCAGTCACGTGCGAAATGCAGCGAAGATCAGGTGGTGGTTCTGCAGGTGATGTATTGGATTTCTGCACGCTGGAGTGTCTGGGGCTCCTGCCTGTGTAATCACACGGGCACAGGAAAAAATACAAAGGGCAGTGCACTTGGGGATGAGGAGAAGCTTCCTAAAGAAGGACCCTTAAGCTCTATTGCTTAAACTAAATTAGTTCAGTTTGATGCTACAGGCGTACTTGAGACAGTCGCACCCCTTTTTCAGGGCGATGGAAGTTTGCTGTGGTTTGCAGCCAATTTCAGATCACTTCAAGTCTGTCATGAAGCTGGATTTGTTATTGAACGAGTTTTTCAGCAGGGGACTGTAGATATCAAATACAAAATCAATGGACCAGTTGATGTAACAATTAGCACAGAAAAAGCTGGCATTCTGTAACCTTTTGTGGGCTGGGGGAAGGGTTGAGAATATGGTGATTGTCTGGAAATGGGTTTGGCCAACAACTTAGGAGTGTGTCCCTGTGCAGTTGTTCTCAGTCTGGTGGCCAGCCGATTGCCATGCTCTAGCTGGATTTTTATAACCTGTGTGTAAACATTGGCTTGGCTCTAGTTCTGCAGGCAAGATCTTGCACTACCAAAATGCTTCTGGCTCTTAAAATCTGCAGTTCTGTCAGCTGGCTGATTTTCAAGAGATCCTGTTTTGGAAAGGAGAATTTAGAGGAGTTTAGGATTCCACTTAGGAATAGTGTAATAGGCAAAAAAGATGATTCCATGCAAGAAGAAAGATAACAACATGAAAGACCATAACCTTGTCAGGGACCTCCTGCAGAACTGACAGGAAAGACAATGCCTGTGCCCAGATAATTCCTTCACTCATGGATGTGTTGTACCATTGAAGGCATTGGACCACGGCAAAAAGATTGTCCAACAGGTCTGTATTTACATTCTGTCCCTCTAGCCTTGGCTTTCTTGGGGGCAGGGTCCATCGACAGCCACGTTGTCTTGGCCAGAGGAGGTTTGGTGCAGGTGGCAGTGTCAGATTAGGGTTCTGGTCAGGCTTTGACACTAAGACAGCTTTAAATGCAGATAAACTTCACATACAGGTGAAAGAAAGCATTTGAATGTGTCTTTTAATGGAATGTGTGTATGTCTAATGGGCTGGGCTTCTATTCCAAAATGCCAGCTTTCTCTGTAGATACTCTTCCTTGCAAGACACCACGGTGCAGTGGTTCATACTTGGAGAAAGGTAAATGAAGCAAAATGTTTTCCATTAAGCCTGGCTTCAGGCTAAGCACTGTCCATGTCTTAGCACTACCTGGCAGAGAGAAAACATACTGGTTTACTTTATACTTCTCAAATAATTTTTAGACTGTGTTTTGCTTTATCCAAAGTTACATTGTGTAGACAGGCAGTACTTTTAAAGCTCCTTGTTCAGGAACTTTAGTTTCCAGAGGCCTGTTGGGCAGAAGGTGTTTATGCTGTGAAGAGGGAGGTGTGAGCCAGCCAGTTTGCGAGGAGAGTGGAGCAAAGAGGCTTGGAGTTGCCTTACTTTGTGCTGGTGAGATACTCACCTAATTGAAGCCTGACTGTGGTTTGGCTCCCTATATTCTTCCTCGTGTTCAGCTTTCATTGTAACTTTGTAGTGATGGTTAAATACTGTGCTTTTGACCTTGCTTGTCTTAGTGTAAACCGAAGCCATCAGAACATTAAAGTCTGCAGCAGTTACAACACTAACTAACTAGATGGAGTGGGGAAAAGTCTTAATGTGTTGAGTTCTAAGATTGTTATACTGTGAATGACTTCTGGATTCATTTTTAGGTAAACTACCTGCTATTGAGATATGTTACCATCTGTGCCACAAAGATGTGTGATTATTCAGTGCAGTCCTCGTCTTCCATCCCTGGCTACTGAAAAATCTATTTGCCTGCTCCTCCAAAATTCAGCCTATATTGTGTAAGCTCCCTGCTGGCAGTTTTGAATGCCTGTATTCTTTGGGATATACAAACTAATATTGGGACTTCAGTTTTTCCATCTTTAGGGTAAGGCATCCTTACTCTTAGAAAGTCCTTGACGCTGGAGCTTTGGATTGCTGCCCTGTGAAGCACAACCAGCAGAGCTGTAAACCACACAAAGATCTTGATCTGGATGCTCTTGTTAACTAGGAGCATAGCTGTTGACAGGTGGTGTTGCTGAGAGTTGCAAGTGGTGGTGTGATGATGTTTTACAGCAGAGCTTGGCACTGAAATACTGAAAAAAAGCCACCCAACCCTGACTGAATGATTTTAGCAGTCCAGGACATATGATGGAGCTGGTCTGTGTGGAAGGAAACATCCTGGGCTCATCAGATACATGTGGGGGAAAGCCAAAATAGAGCAGTAAATATATTGTAGGTGGTATGACCTAATAAAACAGAGCTCAATAATCCAGAGCTGTCTGATGGGGTACTGCTGCTAACAGAGAGCTGAGGAGGGAGGGCAGAGGGTCATCTGCCATGACTGACTGAAAAGGTGGCCTGGAGATTCAGACAGCAGAGTCAAGGGAGCAGAGCACAAGATAACCCAGAAATTCATTCACGCTGTTCTTCCTTCGCCCCATGCTGGCTGGTGGTGAAAGAGGAGATGGGATGGTGTGTCTCCCTGTGCATCTCTTTTTGGGATGGCTGTCACTTGCTACAGCTCTGGACTTTTTTTATCCTAAAGTTTAGAAAGCACAAAAATTACTTCCTGTGTCTTGGTTCAGATTTTATCTTAAATTGTCCCTTTTTTTTCTAGAAATCCCAGTGCATCGGGATCTGTGGAAAATGATAGACTTTGTGGTGCAACAGTTTCAGCTGTGTGCTCAGATCTATGCAAATAGTAAACAGCATTACTCCTTTGTGTGCTGTAACATTAGATCTACTGCCTACTGGTTTGTAGTCAGTAGAATCCAACTATTTGAACAAAACAATTGACAGGAATTGCCCTGTAGAATGCAAATGTTTACATACAGCCTACTGCAAAACAATAAACAGATTCTGATTCCTTTTTTTAAGACACTACTTCATTTTTTATTGGATTTTTAGTCTTACATTTTCTTTTTATGTGTACAACATGTAAAGGAAAGAGTAAGTGGCTTTAGCTCTTGGACTGTACTTCAGGAGAGCAATTGAAAAGCTGATAGAATGTCATTCATCACAAGGGGTTTCACTGGATGTGTGGCTGGGCCCAAGTAAAATGTTTTTCTTCTGTTGATAAGTAAAGTTGCTTATGTTTATTATCCTCATCTAGAAAAAAGTTATCTTGAATTAATGTAATTTATTTACCTTTTCTTTTTAAACATATACAAGGAATTGGGTTTTGTTGCTGATATTTCCTATATAATTTGGGGGAAAATCTGTCTTATTTCTGTCTTGCAAGATCAGCATGACCCTGTACCCCACTTTTAAACTGTCTAGTCTAGTAGGAAACCATTTCTGTGTGACTCCCCCCATGAAGACAGACAAGACAAGGGTCTGTGGCAGACTGTACGATGAGCTGTAGTATTAATCTAAGATCAGATCTGCTTCTCGACCATGTTTCTTAGGACATTGTCATTAGTAGGGAATAATTTTCCCACTACACATAGTGTTCTGCAGTGGTTATTGCAGCAGTTGCCATCTTAGCCCTTAAGTTCAAACTAGTATGGAAAAATAACTTGAAAACTGTGATTGATAAAACAGCAAATTGAAGAGGAACTTGTCTGCACTCTTAATGTTTCAGTCTTCTGATTTGATTTCTGTAAGAACATTCTCCACTAGTGACAGGTAAATCCCCAAACTAATTTACTCACTTTGTCTTCAGCTACTTCATTGGAAACTAATCTTATTTGGGTTTCATTTTTTGTTTGGTTTTTTTCTCCCCTAAAGGAATTTGTGCACCAGTAAATATTACATGGGTGGTTTTCATCTTGATCCTTTGTAATATGGTGCAAGAGAATGGTTTCTTACCACCAACAACAAAATACTTATAGGAATTCTACAAGCAAAATGCCTTCCTTTTACACATCGACAATTCAGATGTAAAAGAAAATGTGTTTGGTTTAATTGTTCTCTGGCTTTTTAACTAAACCAATATACAGTCTCCACCTGCATCCTACTGCTAGGAGGAAAAAACCCACCCAAAATCATTCCTGAAAGGGTGTAATTTCTGAATTTATTCCAGCCCTAGAGAAGGAGATAGGAATGAAGTCCTGAATATTTCATGGACTTTGCTTAACTGGTGGATGTGTTGTGAAAGTGAAGATGGTTCCCTCCCTTTCCTTTCTGTGCAGCTCCTCCTGCTTTAGTAGGGGGGTTGGACTCGATCTCTAGAGGTCCCTTCCAACCCCTACCATTCTATCATTCTGATTCCACAGAAGAAGAGGCTAACTAGTGTTCAGCATGCTTTTATGGGAAGTGTTTGGCTTTTTTAGACAAGAGACCCTAGATAAAATTTAGCTCAGGATCTGAATTTAGAGCTGCTTTCTTTGAACATACCTTACGACTTTCTGAAAATCACCAAAGTGCCAGATATCAGATCCCTACCCCTATTCCTATCTCTATTTGTGTACAAGAAGTCCATGGGCATGAGATGTCTATAATCATCTAATTATACTGAGATATAATGTATATAGGTGTTTCAAGTTAAATACATTAATACTGAGGACCAGGAAAAGAAGAGAAAATGTCCTTCCAATTGAGTGTCCATGTATAGGCCTGTTTCATATTCTGTAAGCTCTTTGAAGAAATGTGATCATTTCTCCTTGAGTAGATTTTAGAATTAGTTTTTCTTTTATAGGCTACAGATACATAACTAAAAGGATGTGCTGGGTGCAGAGGTGAAGCACTGCTCATATTTTGGGACTGTTATGAATTTGAGAACAACTACTGATTCTGCCTTCTCTTGTCTTCTGAAGCTCACAGAATCACAGAATGGTAGGGGTTGGAAGGGAGCTCTGGAGATGGAGTCCAACCCCCCTGCCAGAGCAGGGTCACCCAGGGCAGCCCACACAGGGACAGATCCAGGGGTGCTGGAAAGTCTCCAGAGCAGGAGACTCCACAACCTCTCTGGGCAGCATGGGCCAGGCTCTGTCACCTTCACAGGGAAGAAGTTTCTCCTCATGGTGAGGAGGAACTTCCTGTGTTTCATCTTGCTACTATTACCTCTTCTCCTATCCCAGGGCACCACTGAAAAGAGCCTTGACCCCCACCCTGCAGATATTTGGAAACATTCCCAAGCTCCCCTCTCAGGCTTCTCTTCTCCAGGCTAAACAGCCCCAGGGCTCTCAGCCTTTCCTCAGCAGAGATGTTCC
>WTSP01001428.1:0-13887 GCA_025331215.1 Actenoides lindsayi | reverse complement strand
ACAGCTTTTTTTCCTCAGTCTTCACTGGCAACCTCTCTCCCAACACCTCCCAAGTTAAAACAATAACAAGGTGAGGACTAGGGTGGCGAAGTAACTCCCACTATATGTGAAAATCAGGTTCGTGACCACCTGAGGAACATGAACATACGTAAGTCTATGGGACCTGATGAGATGCATCCCAGAGTCCTGAGAGAACTGGCTGATGCAGCCACTCTCCATAACATTTGAAAAGTCCTGGAAGTCAGGTGAAGTCCCTGGTGACTAGAAGAAGGGACACACACTCATTTTTAAAAAGGGTAGAAAGGAGGACCCTAGGAAATACAGACCTGTCAGCCTCACCTCTGAAGATCATGGAACAGGTTCTCCTAGAAGGTCTGATAAGGCACATGGAGGACAGGGATGTGATCAAAGACAGACAGCATGGCTTTACTAGGGGCAAATCCTGCCTGAATGAACCTAGTGGCTTTCTATGATAAAGTGACTACATCAGTGGATGAGGGACAACCTATGGATGTGATCTATCTGGACTTGTGCAAGGCCTTTGACATGGTCCCCCACAACATCCTATTGACCAAGTTGGAGAGATACAGATTTGATGGGTGGACTGTTCAGTGGATAAGAAATTGGCTGGATGGTCGCGTCCAAAGAGTAGTGCTCAATGGCTCAAAGTCCAAATGGAGAGCAGTGACAAGTGGTGACCCTCAGGGATCCGTAATGGGACCTGTACTGTTTAACATTTTTATCAGTGACATAGACAGTGAGATCAAGTGCACCATCAGCAAGTTTTTAGATGATACCAAGCTGAGTGGTGTTGTCAATATGCCAGAGAGATGGCATGTGATCCAGAGGGACCTGGACAAGCTGGAGAGGTGGCTCCAGGTGAACTTCATGAGGTTCAACAAGACCAAGTGCAGGGTCCTACATCTGGTATGGAAGAATCCTCACTGTCAATACAGGCTGGGGGATGAGGTGATAGAAAGCAGCTCTGCAGAAAAGGACTTGGGGGTGTTGGTGGACAAGAAGCTAGACATAAGCAGACAGTGTGTGCTTATAGCCCAGAAGGCCAATTGCATCCTGGGCTGCATCAAAAGGAGCATCTCCAGAAGATCAAGAGAGGTGATTCTGCCACTTTGCTCTGGTGAGATCTCATGGAGCAGGTCCAGCAGAGGGCCACAAAAGTGCTCAGAGGGCTGGAACACCTCTCCTACAAAGACAGGCTGAGGGAGCTGGGTTTGTTCAGCCTGGAGAAGAGAAGGTTCCAGGGAGACCTACTAGCGACCTTCCAGTACCTGAAGGGGACCTACAGGAAGGCTGGAGAAGGGCTGTTTACAAAGGCCTGTAGTGACAGGACAAGGGGCAATGGTTTTAAACTAGAGAAGAGTAGATTTAGACTGGATGTTAGAAACAAATTCTTTACCATGAGGGTGGTGGAACACTGGAACAGGTAGCCCAGGGTGGTAGTTGAGGCCCCATCTTTGGACATATTCAAGGTGAGGCTCGACAAAGCTCTGAGTAACTTGATTTTGTTGAGGATGTCCCTGCTCACTGCAGGGGGATCGGACTAGATGACCTTTAGAGGTCCCTTCCAGTCCAAATCATTCTACGATTCTATCATTCTATATAAAACCAGGGCATTCTGAAATGTGGATGCTTGACTTAAACTGATAACCAGCATTTAAAAGCCATTATGTTTTTGCACTGAATGTTAGGACCTACTTGTGTACAGAACAAACAGTTCAGGGAAAACTGACAATAGAAACTGTACTTCTGTAGCAGTAAATCCACCTGCTATGTTCATTCCTTACAGGCTTAATAATTAAATAAATATATAAATCACTCATTCCTGCCATTATGATTATATACATGAACACTATGCACAACTGTGATACACTTTGCACAATGCCTATGCTGGTTATCAGTGAGCAGTAGGTGGTTTCTCTTTACAAGGAAGATTAAGGAGTGTTTTCCCTATAAATTCCAGTGTTGACGGTTTTGCCTTTTGCAGTGAAGAAACTCTTTCCTTACACTCTCCAACTACAGTGTAAGAGATATGTACATTCCAAGGTAAGTAGTAGCTCTGCAAGGATTTCCTTCTAATCTTGAAAGGCTTGCCCCAAAACAAGCAAATAAGCAAACAGTTCTTTTGAAAGGATCTCTAACGTTGGATGAAGAGTGATGAAACATACAGATTGGACATAAGCGCTAACACTGTGTTTCTCTGATCAGTAACTGTTGACAACTAGGACCATCAAATTAGAGATTTGCATTCTGTATCCGTACTTGCAAGTGCTGTCAATAAGCTTTGAGGCTATAAACTTAAAGATTTTCATCATTTTACACTTCTGTCACATCCTGCTTTCCGTATGAACTCTGTAACTAACTCCACTTGACAAAGGCCTAATTCACAGTTTTCTATTTTACCCTTAGGCATTTTTTCCAACTGTTCATGCAAAAAGGGACTTAGATAAACTGCCACGCTTGTTACGATAAATTCCTCGCACTCCTGCACACATGAACACTGGCAAGTGCACAGTAGAAGAAACACTTCAGAAAAGAAATACAGCTGTTTTGTCTTTGCAAAGATAAAAAAGCCCACAGAATTAATGTATTTTTAAAAGTTTCTTTGACTTCACTTTCTATAAAAATGACTTCACAAATAAATATACAAACATTTTCTCTACGTGAACAAAGAATAAACACTTCAGCTTGAGATTAACTTGATTACATTGAAAAGCTCTTACACTTCAGATGAGCCATTCACATATTTAATGTGAAGGCAATGCTTCAGTTGCCTTCACAGAACAGGGACTGAATAAAGGTCACTCAGGATGTGCTTAGACTCCATAGCTGTGATGATTTAACAACATGCAGCCAACAAAAGGGACATTCCCTCTATCTTTTCCTTCTTCTGCTACTGTCTGTGCACTTTGTGCCTATAGATGCCTCAACTCTTTAAGCTTACAGAATTATTCTTTAAAAAACATTTTTATTGGGTTAGTTTTATGCTGGATATACTGAATCAGCTCACCATGAAGTAGGCCAAGCACAAAAGTCAACACAAATAAGAAGGAAAGCAAAAGAGAGTATGAGAGAAGAAGATAAGGTGTCTGTCCCTTCTGGTGAGCTATTACATTGGCTCAGTTGTGTTATCTACAGCCACCTTCAGATAAAATAATATAAATCCAGTAGAAATTACAGGTAATAGTGTAAAAATAACTTATGTCTAATTTTATTTATTATTAAATGTTCAGTGAATCCAGAAATCTCTTTAAATCATGTTAACATTAGCAAATTACTAATTAAAAATAGGTGTTCTTGTCTCTTCTCTGGGACAAAGAGCTGTATTTTCTCATAATCTGTCCTTTTTTTCCCCAAAGCTTAGTCTTACTTTTTGATATGGTAAGGAAAACTAACTTTTTAATCTCCTGTTGCACAAAGTAGCAAGAATAAAATTACAGGTTAGCTCTGTTCTTGTAATTTTCTTTCCAAATCCAATGAAGAACTTAATTATGTGTTTCTCTTTAAGGTCAATAATTATTTTCTAGTCTATGAGTTTTATTGGATTCTTTAAAATATCCTTGTGGCTAAGTAGTCTGCTACAGGAGACAAGTTTTCCATGCCTCCTGTATCAGAATGAACAACACTAATGAATTTAAACTTACTCTAGACTTCATAACTTCTGCAAGTGCTCTTTGAATTTCAAAACCTATTCTGAAAGAAAGGGCATAAAATAGCTGGTATCAGGTGTTACTGCCATCTTTTTGTACATTTAATGCAATGTTGGGTTTTGTGCTAAACCTTGGGCACTAATCTAGAAACAGAAATCATTTAGCTTTTCTGTGCTCTATTAGTTTTCATTTAACACCAGTCTCATTAGGATTCATTAGGCAATATCTGAAAGACTTCACCTCTCACACTGACTGGAGTAAAAACCTGTGGAGTGCTGGTCAGGTGTCCACAAGTACTTCGGAGAATTGGAATGGGGAACACTGTGTTTCTTGAAAAGTCAGATAGTATATGAACATGTTAAATCTTATAACACTGGATTATTAATTGATATGTCTTGGGATACTCTTCTGACATTTTCCTCTCCCTTCCAGTAGTAAGGGTTCCCCTTGATATCTAGTAAGTGCTTACTAACTTAAAAAAACCTCAGGAAGTCTTAGTTATTTTTGATTCAGTGAAAAGTGTTTTAATAGCTTTTCAATAAATTCTTCAGCTTTCTTTCCTCCTGGGAGACCAAGTAGATTAATACTATTACATCTAGAAATTTATCATGACAAAAAGCCACCACCGTTAGCATTTTTTCCTGCAGAAAGATTTCAACTTAATAAATGTTGTCCTTATTAACCTTAACTTTTCTCTGTCATCTCAGTTATCTTAGGTGTCTACTTTTCTGAAGGAAATCTAGTATGATATAATTATCCTTATAAAATAATTGAAAATAATAAAGTAAATCTTTTTAAAACTATTTTTAAAGATAAAGGAACCACTTTTGCAATAAATCTATGTTTCTTCAAATTCTGGTATTTACAGAGTGCTAGTAAAACTCTTTTGTGTTTTCTTCTCCTAATGAGAAAAATTAGTGTTTTCTATTTCAAGAAGACATGATTTGTGTTTATTGCACAGGTCTTTTAGTACCAATAGAAGATGAGTACTACTTTTGCATGTCGATGAAAACCATCTGCCTACCTTCTTTTTTATTACTGTTCTTTCTGCTACACACTACTTTAAGATGGAGAAGGGAAACAGTAGATGTATTACTACGATTATTCTCACTTTGGAAAGAAAAGGATACGTTTATTTCAAATTGATTAAGTAGAAGTATTTTCAAAATTCTTTTAAAATCCAATTTGTATTTGGTTCTAAGTTAATGATGATCATGATTAGCTACTTCTACAACATGATTATGTAGAACCATGCATCAAAGGCTAAATTTAGAAACAAATTTGAGAACAACAAATCTGTTTTATATTCAGTAATGTGGGAACTGAAGTCATTGTTCACGTCTGATAATGATAAACTGCTAGATAAGGACCATCTTCACTCTTTATTTTATATCTGGACAATAGAGTATTTGACTATTTTGATAGGTTTCACCTAATGAAATGGAGGCATCTATAATATGCATGCCTGGAAAGAAGTTGATACCATAAGCTCTCTGTACAGTCAACAGAGAAAAAAAGGCTTTTTTACCACACTGTTCTTTGGGTTGAGAAGAACAACCACCTAGAGAAGTTCTTGTCTTTCTCTGTTGCCTTTAAATATAGCTTAGCATGACTAGCTTAGCTGTAGGCATCTGTATTATAAGTATCTACATCAAATCAGATGAATGCCACCCTACTTGTATCTGAAGTCTTTAACAGGGTGACCTTATAGTCTTTACCATTTCCCTTCAAATAGCCTATAATGTGATTGTGGTATCTTCTTGTGTGAGAATAATATGACACTAACTCAGTTTAGTCAATGGAAATAGCTTAAAATCTGTTTCTTCATGCCCAGAATGAGGGGACTTAGCTCCTGTATCACCATGTTTTAAAACAAGGAGTCTAAAACATCATGTTTTTTATTGTGGCTGTCTTTTTAACTGTCAGGTTAAAATGAAAAAAAAAGAAATATCACTGAATAGCAGAAGACTATGCTAGAAGAATATACTTTAATTTTTATAGAAAAAAGATTGCAACAAGAATCTGAGAAATGATACCTTTACTGACAGAAAAGTAGAGATGAGATTCTGGCAGATTAGAGGTGAATTATAAAAGTAACTTCTTTCATCTTTTATTTGGTTAAATTCACACAATTCAGTCATATATATGAAAAAACAGTCAAATTTTCCAGACATTATAGAAAACTAAAATGAAGATCTTTCAAAAAATTGATTTCTGTCTCAATTAAAATTATTATACTCAGAACACTTGTGCTTATATGATATGCATAATATCAATCTGACAAAATAGGCAACATTTCCTTAAGTTATATCTGAAGGAATAAAGAGTATGTTCACCTTTAAAAATGTTTTATACTCATAGAATATTTAAAGAACGGAGCTTTTCAGAGAAGAAAAGATTGCTGAAATTGTAAGATAAACAACAGGTTTAGATTTTTTTCCTTTTATAATTTCTGTTTATTCAGAATATTAGGGGACTTGATGTAAATGTTTCTATCAACATATATTACATGAGAAATTATAAACAACAATGTCTTTCTTTACAGTTTCTTCTTGTGTCACACCAGATTTTAAAACCAAACAATTTCTGGAGGTAGCATTATTTTGAAGTTTGGTTTCTCCTGTAAGCATTAGCATGAATATATAGCAAATCTGCATGGAAAACTTTAGGAATTTTATGGGTTAGTTTAGTGTTATTTTATAGCAAATGCAGTTTTAATGCTTAAGGTCTGTGTTCTAGCTCACTAACTGTAATTTGCTACTCTTCCATCTTTATGGGAAAGAAAATTGAGTAAACATGCAGAGGTATTAGATATGGATCTGTTGGGGGTGATTCTCCCCCTCTACTCCACTATGGTGAGACCACTCCTGGAGTACTGTGTCCAACTCTGGAGCCCTCAACAAAAGAAGGACATGGACATGTTGGAGTGGGTCTAGAGAAGGGCCACAAAAATGATCAGAGTGCTGGAGCACCTCTCCTACAAGGACAGTCTGAGGGAGTTGGGAAGACCTTATAGCAGTACCTGAAAGGGACCTACAATAAAGGTGTAGAGGGACTTTTTACGAGGTCTTGTAGTGATAGGATGAGGGGTAATGGCCCCAAACAGGAAGAGGGAAGATTTAAATTAGAAACTAAGAAGAAGTTCTTTACTATGAGGGTGGTGAAACACTGCAACAGGTTGCCCAGGAAAGTTGTGGATGCTCCATCACTGGATGTATTCACAAACAGCTTGAATAGGATCTTGTACAACCTTGTCTAATGGAAGGTGTCTCTGCCCATGGTGATCATTAAAGTCCCTTAAAGATGATCTTTAAGGTCCCTTCTAATTGAAACCATTCTATGATTTTATGTTTATTAGATGTAAACTTTTCTATTTTTCAAATAAGATTAATTTGTAGTACTATAACTAAGCATTTATTTTATCATTTGTAAAGTGCCAGAATGTACATATATTGCCAGAGACTGGTTGATCACAAAAGGCTGATCAAATTTTATTTTTTTTTGTTCTCTTTTCCTAATGAAAATATGCTTATCACTGACTGTAGACTGCTGCATTTCAGTTAATAAAGTGTTAACTAATATACATCATCCAACAAATATAAGTAGATGCAATTGTCCGTGTATATTTATACAGTTTATGTATAGCCACAAGTAAATAGTATTCAGTCATCCAGGAAAAATGTCAGGATGTTGGGAATACTAACTATCAATTAATATGGTGCAGACTAAAATTATTAAACATTATTCATTCTTATTGAATCATTAAATAATGGTATTTACAATTTACAAACAAACTCATTCCAATTACAGCAAATTCCCTATCAACCTCGTGGAGCTGGGATTATGCTTTTCCAATATAGTGTTATATTTTCAAGTTTTCTAGGTATTTTTAATTTTGAACTAGCTATTCAATACTGTTGCTTCATACCACTTTTAGATTAATATAATGAATTCAAAATTTTTTCCATGTGGAGGGAATGTAGTAATTAAGGGTACAACTTAAAAAGTATTTACACATGCATGAAAAACAGCTACATGTTTAAAAGTTATTGTGAATAGTGAAAGAATTGAAACACGTTCTATATCTGGTTCAAGTTTCTTACCTTATATTGAATCAAACTGCATGAATTTGCATATATATATAGCTATGTATATATGTATGTATAATCAATAATAGAATATTATGCCAAGATAAATCATTCCATAAATACTTGTTGAATTATGTCATATGACAATGCTACATAATAACATTTCTAATATATCCTTCTAAGGCAAACCATAATATGTAATGTTCTACTAACTTCTCTCTCCAATAATTTTGTCCTCTACTTTATCTGTGTTCTATCTTGCATGCTTCTGAAATAACAATGTTATTAATTTTAGTATTATTGTGATTTAGGAATAAAAAAATTGGATGATTACTTAAAAACACCACTGAGTGCTATGTGTATATACAAACAAACCTTTATTTAAAGTGAACAATATGCTTCAAAATGTCTTTTTAAAAGGAACTCACATGAAAGGCTTCTCAGCATTAGATTTTTATTACAAAAAAACCATTTTCTTAATCTAGGTTTTGATCTATAATTGTACATTATCTGTAGCAAATTTAAGTCTAATTTATTCTCATTTTCTAAGTTATTTTAATACTACTTTAAGCATTTTGTTTGTAATTTAACATTATCAGGATTTTAATTTTAAGCGTGACTTTAACCTTATAATATAACTTTTATCCTAAATGGGAATTATTTTTCAGCTCACAAAAATTCCTTTATGGTTTATTTCACAAAATATTTATTCATGCCCACATTTAGTTAGAATTTAAGCCTCATTTGTGCTTTGTTGAAAAAAAGTTAATTTCATGTTTGATGGATAATCATAGGGATTGTGTGGTCCTGTGTTCTGAATGGTTTCTTCACTGGGAAATAGTGAAAACAGAATGATCTAATATTTGTGTATGCAAAAATAATGTGGTGGATATATATACACTCGCAGACATCTTTGAAAATGTGTTCTCTATGTCAACCTACCTTTTCTAATATATTTCAAAACCTGAAACACTTAAAAATATTTACCCTAGATTAATAAACACTTCCACTTTTCCCCTTTCATTTAATGTACTGGGAATGGACAAAGATTTATTTATACACATATAACCTTAGCAAAAGTTAAGTGAAGGGATTTGTGTCACTAAATTGTTGAAAGACTAGATCTGCAAAAACATTTAATGTCAGGTATACAAGGGTATGAGCTAAGATGTGAAGCTCCTTATGATATGAAATAGTTAACACCTAACCATGTTTTCACAACAGATGTCTTACTCTTTCCCTTTTCCTCTACTCATGTTCCATAACTAGCCATGATGGAATCAGGATACTAGTTGAATTGACCTTGTGCCTAAGCTAGTGGGTATGCTCTTGTATTGGATGAGTAACCAACAATATATAGCATTTGAAATGCTGAGATGAAGATAACTACACGAGGTTGACACTCTTCCTTAAGAGTTATGTGTCCAAACCTTGAAGCAGTTTGGAATGAAAAATGCTTACAAAACATTAACCTGATCTCCTTGTATTACTCTTAAACCTTGCTTGTCACAAGTCTTAACAGGTGTTGTAATGTAATTTTTCTATTTCTCTATCCTGATCATAGGAGCTGCTAATAGTTAATTCAGCGCAGAGCTTTGTCTAGTTGCTGCCATTTTGTGTTGACTTTCAGATTCCAAGTAATTGCATTTCTTATTTTTGATTCAGCCACAGTAGAAACTATATCAGTAAATGGAAGATTAGTGAACTCTCACAGAGGACCTTAGATGACTTTTTTAAACAGCTTGGAATTGCCAGAGGCACTTGATGTTGTTTAGCCTTGACAGAGGTGTTTCCTCAAGAGCGTACTAAAGCTATTGCCTTGGAGGCTATACTCACTGGGCCTCACTCTGAAATTTGCATAGGCCCTAAACTGAGCTTGAGAAATCAAGACAAGCCTTCTGAGTTGTAGATCCCATAGCTGGATGTTCAACCACAGGAATTATGCCAAAAATTCAGGTCATTTAAATATAGTGTTTTACCATAGGACTAAAGATTCGAGTACTCTGAAGCAACAGTGTACCTCTTAAAGGGGAGCCAACAAACAAACAGATCAAGAACTACAATTAAACACAATCTCCCTCTCTATTTAGCAGCACACAAACATAAAGACATGTAGAAAGATTTAGCAGTCTCTACATGCATATCTCTTCTGCACTGCTCCAGAGTGTTACTTTGGCTCAGGAAAATGTCTGGTTGTTTCAGTAGACTCCATCAGCCTTCCTGCTGAGACAAGTTTTTCTCTTCATCCTTCAGGTCTCAGTTCTGCCTCTATCGATCTCTGAGGTTTCCATTTCATCTTCCTGTGTTCTTTGAAATCCATGCTTTTCTGTTTCCATTTTGATTGGAGATTTTTCTATTCTCAGACCTCATTCTCAGTAGGAATCTTCCTGCTTCAGTCATCCAGCTGTCTCAAGGTATTTCTACCGGAAATCATTAATTCCCTAAGTCTATATGGGTTATGAGAACTTGTAGACAGGTTGTGTTGGGTTTAACATCCTCATAGAAGTGCTTCTACAATACAGCAATTATATAGCAGTATCAACCAGCCTATAGATTCAAAAGATTCCTCAAGATGTCATTGAGATACCTTCCAGTGAAGACCTTAGGCCTAGAAAAAAAAATAATAATCAGTAACAGAAAGATGAAGATCTCTAATATGAAATAGAAAAAGTTACACAATTCACTTTTTGAGAATGATAATTATTTCCAGTAGAATACAGCTTCCAAATTAAATATTTTTTCCAAAAGAATAATTTCAGAAAACAAATGATACTGTGTGTGAATATAAAAAACACTGGAGAGCAGATTGCTTTAGAATGGGTTTATTCTGTCAGAGAATGAATACACAGAGGAGAAGCATGTAACAAATCCCTTTTGAGTTTGTTGATGAGAGAAGATAGTTTATGTTCTGTCTACATGACAAAGTAAAATGCATGCCTAGTAATAAAAAGGATAAAAAATAATTCCACACCCCATTCCCCAAACCGTAGATACCTGAAAGAATCTTAGATAGTCAGCAGAAAATAAAAAGCCAAACAGAGTGGGATATAACAGCAAGTGCTCACGTACTCTGTTGTTACAGAAGGATGGCAGAAATAGTGCCATTTGCACTTCTACTTCATTCCAGTTAAGCTAGATTCCCTAGACAGTTTATAAAAGTTTGAGGCATCAAAACACTTAAATTCCTTAGAGAATACAATCTGTTCTGCATGTCTGTAGTAATTATGTGTCAGAGGATTAGAGGATACAAACATAAAGATGATCTTGGCCAGGAAGTTGCATGTTGAGTAAGAGAAATTGGAAAGGAGTGTCTCTGGCATAGTGTCATTCTAACATTCCATTCCTTTACAGGACTGCCTCTTTCTCTGTAAACCTGACTGTGCTTTATAATAAACAATCATAAGCAGAAAGCAATAACTCTCTTTTGTTTTTAATAGTACAGCAGTTAAAATATTAATCCAGGATGCATAAGAGTAGTTTTATCACTTTCCCTGACTGAAGCAAAATTTTTATTCTTGAACAAACTCTTCACCAGGCAGTAGAGTATTTTTGTACATCTTTTATTCCCCTCAAACAAGTGTGATTCAGGCCCAGCAGAGGCAACAGACTATTCCCACTTGGTGCTGTGAATAGTTTAAACATATCTGTACAAATCTGACATGGATCTATGACTCAGCAATGGTGTCCATCTCTCATTTTCTTCTCATTTTTTTCTCTTGATTTCCAAGATGTCTGATATTGCAGGGATAGAGTTGGAAAAGCCAAGGCTGACCTGAAAATCAATCTGGCAAAAGATCAGAAGGGCAACAAGGAAGGGTTCTACAAGTACAACAACAGCGAAAGAAAGACTGGGGAAAACGTGAAATTGTTGTTGAATGGGATGGGTAAGTGATGACAAATGACAAGGAGAAGGACAATGTACTCAGTGCCTTATTTACTTTGATCTTTACCAGTAAACCCACACTTCAGCAATTCCAGCTTCTTGAGACCAGAGCAAAAGCCTGGAACAAGGAACATATTCTTGTTGGAGGACTGGGTTAGGGAGCACTTAAACAGAACGTATATAAGTGCATGTGGTGTGATGGGTTGTACCCGTAAGTGCTCAGGGATGTAGCTGATGTCATTGTAAGGCCACTTTCAATAATCTTTGAACAGTCATGGTGATTGGGAGAAGTTCCTGAAGAGTGGAAGAGACCATGTATCACTCCTCACATTAAGAATGGTAAAAAACAATCAGGGTTTCTAAACTGAGGTCAGCTTACCTCAATCCCTGGAAAACTGTTGCAGATAGTCCTCCAGAAATGCATATTCAAACATGAAAGATGAGAAAATTATGAGGAGTAGTCAGCATTGATTTATGAAGGGAAAATCATGCTTGACCATCCTGATAGATTTCTACAAGGTGACAAGCTTGGTGAATGAAAGGAAAGCAGTGGATGTTGTTTACCTCAAAGTTAGTAAAGTCTTTGACATAATTTCCCATGACATCCTCTTAGACAAGCTGAAAGCAGTTCCCTGTTAGATAAGTGGACAGTGAGGTGGATTGAAAAATGATTTAAGAGACATGCCCTCAGTGTTGTGATCAGTGGCACAAAGTCCCGTTGGAGATAAGTCACTAGTGGTGTACCTCGGGGCTTTCTACATCTGGCACTTCTACATCTGGCATTTCTACATAATGGAAATGTGTACATTCTCAGTAAGTTTGCAGCTAATACAAAACCAGGAGAAATGGCTGAAACATCAGATGGTTGTGGTGCCCGTGGTTCAGAGAGACATTAAAAGGCTGGAGAAATTGTCTGACAGGAACTTCATGTAATTCAACAAGGGAATGTGCAAAGTCCTGCACAAGTAGACACTGGGGTCTGAGCAGATGGAAAGCAGATCTGCAAAGGATGTGGGAGTTCCTATGGACAACAAGCTGAATATAAGCTAGCAATACATTCCTGAGGAAAAAAAAGGAGACTTAGATGGACCAGATATTTCAAGATGTCTTTTCCAACCTAAAAGGTTTTGTGATTCTTCAGTTACATGAAGAGATACAGTTACTGTCACAGTTTGTCCCACTATGGTCAGTTTATTAAACAGGCAGAATGGAAATATCCCTGAAACTCTTCCCTATGTCCACTCTTCCCTATGTGGATGCAGAGTGAAAATAATTTTTTATAATATTCCAAAATAATAATGAAAACTACAAATCCTAGATTCTCTTGGTTAAAGAATTTCTGGTAGACATAATGAATAATTACTCTATAAAAAGCTACCCTGTCTTGATGTGGATTACTGTACAGAATTCTGGTCTCCCATGTTCAAATAAAATCAAATGAACTAGAACATGTGATGGGAAGTTTCCTAGGGTGATCTGAGGAATGGATCACTGTTGTTCAACAGCAGACTGGTAGTGTTTGTCTTAGTTTTCGACAGTGAAAGGTAAAGGGAGGTGTGATAAAAAAAAAAAAAGTTGGTAAAACTGAGTGGGTAAAACTGGTAGAAATATAAACATAAAGGAGTATTAAACTGCTTTGAGGAAAAAAAAAGCAACAAAAACCAACAAGCAAGGTAGCAAACAAAACTGTAGGATAAGATTCCTAACTGGTACATTTTTGGAAGACTCAATTCTTCTGCTGAATAGGTAAACTGCTTCAACTTTTGTGATAGGAATTATATGCCTGCTGTTTCCCTTCCATTCCTCTTCTGAGGCCAATGTTTTAGTGCTTTCTAAGTTTCAGAGAGCTCTGTTCATACGTATCCTCAACTACTAGGGATGAAAAAGATTAGTATGGAAAGCTTAGATATAATATTTAATGGATTGTGCAGCAAGATATTACATTAGAAACTAGTTGCTCGAATGGGTCCAGAGGAGCATCATGAAGATGCTCAGTTGGCTTGAGCACCTTCCCTGTGAGGACAGGTTGAGAGAACTGGGGATGTTTAGCCTAGAGAAGACTCCAGGAAGACCTTATAGCAGCCTTCCAGTACTCAAAGGGGTCCTGCAGAAAAGATGGGGAGGGACCCTTTATCAGGGAGTGCAGTGATAGGATGAGACGTAGTGGTTTTAAACCTAAAGAGGGTAAATGCAAACTAGATATTAGGAAGAAATTCTTTACTGTGAGGGTGATGAAACGCTGGAATAG